>JAGFPH010000927.1:188938-223658 GCA_018207615.1 Philaenus spumarius
GTTATCTTATGTTCAAATGTTATTCTATCAAGTTATCTTCTGTTCAATTCATATTCTATAAATTTATTTTATCTTCAAATGTTATTCTCTCAAGTTATCTTCTGTTCAAGTTTTATTCTATAAAGTTATCTTCTGTTCAAGTTTTATTCTATAAAGTTATTTTTTCTTCAAGTGTTACTCTATCAAGTTATCTTCTGTTCAAGTTTTATTCTATAAAGTTATCTTATGTTCAAATTTTATTCTATCAAATTATCTTCTGTTCAAGTTATATTCGATCAAGTTATTCAAGTTTTATTCTGACAAGTTATCTTCTCACAAGTCAAACTCAAAAATTATTCACAATTTTAAGCAAGTGTCCAGAGAACCGACAATTTTTAAAACAAAACGCCTTAAATTAATTTTAAAATGTAAAATTATTAGGAATAATAAACATACTAGCTGACCCGTGTGAAATTTCGCAATTTAGGCTTACTTTCCTGATTTGATACGCTGATTTAATTTAGTTAGTTACGTTTATGTATTTACGTTGGTTTATAAACAGCAGTTTATAACGATTTATAACGCTTTACTTTACGTTGTTTTAATTTGATAGAACTTGCATGTTATAGAATGTAAACCATCTAACTAACAGCTGTCTAACAATTGAACAGATTGTCAAACAACAGTTAAACAGATTGTTAATAGATGGCGCATTTCATTAAAAACCAAATGAACTTTCACACGACAGGTTTTTAAATCAATTTTTGTAACGAAAACATTAATTTTAAGCTATTTTTCATCAATAGCGGGGAACATTAGCTTTAAAATTATGTTTGAATCGTTATTTTTGATGAGGAATGAAGGTAGTGTCATTGGCACACAAAAAAACACCTTTGTGAAATCATGTATAAGGATTCTTATTGATATCGTAAGTTTTGTTTATTTCTATTATACAGGGTGACTATTTTAAGTGTGCCACCATTGGTATAACAGAAGCAACAAGATTTACAGAAAACTTTAAATGGGGGACTTCACCTACTTTTTAGTGGCCATTAAAAATATAAATTTGAAATTTCGAAAATATGCCACCATTTTCCAATATGGCGGCCAACTTTCGAATTTCTTTTGAAAACCCCTACTTTTTATGATGGATTTGGATTTTACCTGTAATTTTAAGACTTTTTTATTCTTGGTGTTTTTTTTTTTATAAACTTAACAGTTTAGCCGCTAGGAGCGCTGAAAGTTTCTGAAACTCTTATTTCAACAATTATTAAAGAGGCTTATTTTCAATTTGCAAACAATAAAATTTAACTTAAAGTGCAATATGTTTTACAATGGAATGTTAAAAAGCTGTTGCAATTTCAAAAAATACTTTATTTTATACAAAAAACTTACTTCATTCTGTTAAAAAATCGCTAACGCAACCACTGTGTATTGTGTAGAAGATGTATTTATGTGCACACGCATGTATTTATGAAGATGGAGGACACTTTGAAACCTTGCTTTAAGTTATAATTAATTAAGCCATCTTGACTGCCTTTTTGTGTCCCAAAACATTTTGTTGCTATGATACGAAGAAATTTCTTACAGTACTATGTACACTTTACGATGTAGGAGAAGAAATCTGTAAAAATAGTACAGTTGTCATGTAAGCTATTTAGGTACTTTTAGAACAGAATAGCTTTTAACTTAAAACAAAAAACTAATTAACACAGTGGTTGCGTTAGCGATTTTTTAACAGTAATTTAAGTACGGTTTTTTGTATAAAATAAATTATTTATGAATTTGCAACAGCTTTTTAACATTCCATTGTAAAACATATTGCATTTTGAGTTAAATTTTATTGTTTGCAAATTGAAAATAAGCCTCTTTAATAATTGTTGAAATAAGAGTTTCTGAAACTTTCAGTGTTCCTAGCGGCCAAACGGTTAAGTTTATAAAAAAAAAAACACCAAGAATAAAAAAGTCTTAAAATTGCATGTAAAATCCAAATCCATCATAAAAAGTAGGGGTTTTCAAAAGAAATTCGAAAGTTGGCCGCCATATTGGAAAATGGTGGCATATTTTCGAAATTTCAAATTCATACTTTTAATGGCCACTAAAAAGTAGGTAAAGTCCCCCATTTAAAGTTTCCCGTAAATCTTGTTGCTTCTGATATACCAATGGTGGCACACTTAAAATAGTCACCCTATATAGTCATAACTATTGGTTTGTAGGTCAAATTGTATTGCGCTTCATAGTGACTATCTTGTATAAAAACTGTTACTTCTTGATTTTAATATAAAAGGCAGAATATTTAAAGCATACACTGTATTCTCTTGGAAAGGTCTTATTGATTAAAAAATGGATTTCCACGTTTCGCACGATTTCCCTAGGGTTTCCATTACGAATCTCATTTTTAGTAAGCCGTGTGTATATGTAATCTTTGAGGGAAGTTAATAGTCGTCCATACATATTAAAGCCAGAATCTATGTACTATTTATCATTTAAAAAATAATTGATATTTATGCCCGAAATTTGTTAAAAAATATTACTTGAATAGTAAGAAAAAGTTAGTATACGTTTACAAACACATGGCTCTCGTGGATTTTCACTTTTAATTTCCTATTACAATCTTCAATTGATGTTTTGAAACATAGTATCGAGTCATGCTCTTTAAATTCTGCTTCTTCTACTAAGTCCTTAATTAATCATACTGATTGTTAAAGTCTTTATTCCAAGCCAGTTAAACTAAGAAAGTCGGGGGAGCAGCAAAGCCCAAGTAAATCAAACGCCAACCTACGAGGCTACAACTGCAGCAGACTAGACGAGCGTGTTTAACCACTGCTCCACTCTGTTTCCCTAGTCTTATCATTGTATTTGGATAATCTAATAGAACTCCGATCCAATGCACTATTTCAATCCACTGGAAATTCGACGAAAGTGGAGTGATCTATGGGGGAAACGACGGAAGCGGTGTGTAGCACCAATTCCATGAATGATTTCTCCCTAGCGCTACCTCGCGGCGTGATCATGCAATATTTTCCCGAAAACCCTATTTTCGCCACACTGCCGCCGTATGATCTATTTTATTATTCATGATCTATGATCTTATTAACACAAAGTGAAGACTTTAAGAAGTAAAAAACTTCCTTTAAAAATGCTCAACTTACGACAAGTACCATCTGTTTAATTATTTACACAATTTGTTATAATCTGGTTTCTTTTTTAAGAAGTTGACTTTGGGAATTGCATCTCTTGTACTTACAAGCACGACAGTAGTACCAAGGAAACGGTTTACCTTTTAAAATCCGCCATGTTGTAAAAGTCAAAAGTGTCATTTTGACAACAGTAATATGCCATTTAAAAATAATATCCTTTATTTAAGATTGCTTGGTTTTTATTTTTATGTGAAGCTTTGTTTTAAACCAACCCAGTTTAAGTGACGAATTTTACTCTTAAGGTGTTCAAAAAAAGTCTTCAAAAGTGTATTATAAACGCTATTAAAAAATCGGGTGCATGGAGTTTGCTATTATAAAAATTAACTTTGTGAACGACAATTGGAAGCAATGATTACAAAATACTTTCATAGCAGTTTTATTTTGTATTCAAGGGACGACAATTTTAAGTTATTGAGTTAGTATCACACTTAAATTAATTGTAATGATTCCAAAATTCATATTAATAAATACAAGTAAGTCATACTAAGGGAACATTTCATAGACCATCAGACCGTGAAAGCACCCAAATACGTTGTGATCAGCAACTAAAAGAAACATATAACCCATTATCAACTCACCCCCATTACAAACATTTAATATAATATCATACATCCAAAGTATTTTAACATCTTATAATTTAAGTATGGGCCTGCAAAAAGAGTAAGAAGATAAAATCCAGGTGGTAGAGAAGGAATCATAAAACAACATTGTTGAAGTAAAGAGGAAGACGAAGGGGGATAGAAAGGACACTTTGCTACTAGCTTGCAATGTATGCAGTTCTCACATTTAATCACAGCTAAATTTAATTTGAAATACATAAATCTACAATACTAATCCAAGAAGAACTTTGCTTATTTCACAACCGGCAATTTTAATTCAGCACTGCGGAAAGGCAGACTATGAACCGGGTAAGTATAATATATACACCTCCAGCAAATTGGTGAGTGAACTTTTAAACATTCCCAATCACTTCACATCCACATCTTTTTAACGAATTTCCGTAGGAAAAGTGAACTATTGCAGTGGCCCTTATGGTAACACTAAAGGTCGGGCGTAGCAAATGAGCACCGATCATGGTCCCCAGAACACGTTTTAAGGTGTCATTAAAAATCATATATTATATATGTGTTCGCACTCTAGCGGCCGCATTTTAAGTACGATTAAGTAATTATTATAACTAAAAAAAAAGAAACATCCTTTTGACAAAGTTTCTCTATATAGAAAATTTGTTTTAAGGTATATATTTTTTCTTTACAAATAGCCTATTAATTGTAATCCTTGTAAAAAGAAAGATAATGGCTTAAGATACATGAAAATCAGTGAGTGATTGATAAAATATATATTTTGAAAGAAAAAGAATGGCATAAAGTACGTGAAAATCAATTAGTTATTTCTTAAAAGTCTTATTTCTTAAATTGCAATATGTATCTGTTGCTTAAAGAAATTAGCTTTTTAATCCTTCATATTCAAAATATGATTCAAAATATGGTACAATAATTTCGACAAATATTTTTCTAAAAATGGATTTTAAACTATAATTTACTTAAAATGTTAAGGAAAGTCGGATGACCCCTAGGGCAAAAAAAAAATTAAATTAAAAAATATTTTTCAGCTTATGTTGTATTTAGGCCTTGTGCCGTCCTAAACTCACATTGCATCCCAAAAAAAACTAAACGCCCACCTTATCACCTGCTTTACATACATCAGGGCGACTCGGGTTGCGTTTAACCCCTAACAGAAGCCTGGTTAAATTCATATAGAGCGCACCACGGCACAGTCGCTACACTACCGAAGCTTCCAGAACAAAGTCTAATCGGTTACATAAGCCAAGACCAGAGTCCAACTGAGAGAAGACAACGTTAGTTCGCCATGTGCCGAGTGAAATCAAATTAATTCATCTTACAAGCTAAAAAAGTAATACTTAATTTACCTTAAATTACACCGGAACAAATTTAAAAACACAGTAAGTTTCAGTTAACGTAATGTCATGCGAACTAAATGAACGTCTTTCAGTTGTTATAAGAGCAATAAATGACTAACAACAACCTCGAACCAGGTAGGACTTAAAATCAGATTACTTAGAATAGATTGCTTAATCAACCACATTATTTATTATTGTTAAACCTTACTGTAATTTTAAAACATTGTTACTAAGTATTTTTCTTTCCATAAACTTCAAGCAATAGCCTATATTTGTGTTAAAAGTGATAAACCTTATACAATAGCTTATCCCTTTGTTTTAAAAACAAGTAATTAACTTTCAGTGCATTATAACAGTGTTTTTGGTGTAAATCTTATTAGTAGCTTTACATAAAACCATGATAAACTAAAAGATCAAAGCCTATAGTTGTCGAAGTTAGACCAAACTACCTACTCTATCTTAAACACAAAAGAATGTGCAGTTTCTAACTAATCTCTTTTAAAGAAGCAATCAGAGTTTGTCATAAACATTGAACAAAGCTTAAATGTGCAACCTAAATGCTGGAAATGTAAATTTAAACCTAAATACAAATTGAAATGTTGTGGCTATAGAGAGCATGTCCAAAACTATTCAAACTGTCTGAAGTGTATTACTTTATCAATTTAAGACGATAACTAACAATAATGCAAGATAGATAATTCAATTTGGTTCAAGGATGTTCTGTTTGATTTAATTTTTTTCAAACTGTAAAACAAGGGCTGCCAAATTTGATCTTGTTACAAAATATCTGAAAACTTTAACCTTGTCTTGAAATAGGCATACAGACATTAATTAAACGTAAATTGCTCTAGCTTAAGCTGTGCATAACCAAATCTATTTAACTCATAGTCTAAGAAGGCTAAATTGTTCTAAAAGGCTAACAATTTTTTTAAATCTTAACAGTTACCAGAACTGGTTTAACCATTGGGATAAAAACACTCTATCTTTAAGAACCACCATCGCTTCTACAACTTTGCTCCAACTCCAAAAAAAGTAATTTAAATATAAAACCTTGGAAACTGATAGTTACAAATATATATATATATATATGTTTAAACAAAAACAAACAAAAAACAAAAAAACGAAACCATATCGACTGCAGCGAATGGTGTTACAACTGTTCAAGTCTATTGTTATAGTAATTTAGTTTGACATGTTTATTTAGTTTAAAGATTAATATAAGAAACATTAGGGTGGCATGCTAGCAAATTTGATATACGAACCCAAAGGGTTTATTTCCAATTTTTAAATATATACATAGAGACGTCTCATAACTCTTGAATCTTAGACTTTATTTATTTTGCTTAATTTTCTAAATCATATTTGTTTTCAAACGTTGGCCAAACAAGATTTTATATATAAATATCCAAATATTATCTTTGTGTTTAATATATTTCTTGGTGAAAAATATATAATATACATATATATACATCTCTGTAACTGGTACCAGAGAAAAATAATTATGTATTTTGTCTGTGTATGTTTAAAAAATATATATATATGTATATTTTTAGCCGCTAAGGCAATTGTATAGAATTGTTACTGGTTTCTTTGTTTAAGTTATAAAATTCCTTTTAGGGGTTTTTTTTTGTTTGTAAAATAACAAAGGGTTTTAATATTTCAAAGTATAAAAAAAATTAAAAAAAAAAGAATTGGAATATATATAAATATAATTCACCAATAAAATTTTGTATTTTGATCAATTCAATAAGTCTTGTTAAATATATCCTTATTGTAAGTGGTTGATCAAGACGTCTGGTTTTGGGAGGAGTTTTATATATTGGTAAATGACATAGTTGTTGTTTTTTGTTAAAAAAAAAAAAAAATTATTATATCACGTGCTTTCAAACCTTCTCTTTCGATCCACGAGACCATTTAATAATTTTGTTAGTCACAGAAAGTACGTGGTGTAATAGCCTTTAGATTAATTTAAATCCAATTCCATTTAAATATGTTGAGTAGAACATTTTGCATAGGCTTTTTTGTACTTTAATGCAACAAACAGTATTAAGGTAAAACGAATTGCTTTCAAAATAAAGTATTAAAGTTTAAACTGCGTTTCCCGAAAGTCTTGTTTTTTTCTACAAAGGAAAATTTTTTCCGTTATTCCACTCTTAGACGCCATTTCTTCGATAAATAAAACTTAAGCACATCTGCAAGCTTCAGCTGATCAATCAAGACTGATATTGTGTGAACGCAGTATTGTGTACCGGTGGCGCGTAGGAGCGCTTCTCTACGAGCGACTAAAAAAATGGCGACGTGTGAAACCTACCATTTAAAACTATGTTTCGACAGCAGCAGCGCTTCTTTCGATCGTCGAGATCCGTGGCCAAGACAAATTCAGTAACAGGCAGTTAAAAAATTTAGCGGGTGTGGCGGTGTGTGAAACCTTCAATATATTTCTAGCTTTAGTCGACGGAAGCGCTTCTTAGCGGCTCTAGCTGTCGGCCATGTTGGCTGACACTCCATAAGACCAATGTTAAATTAAAATCCAAATTTATCCTTTATTTTTTATCGGAAAATTATAAACGATATGTCGTTTTAAAGCTATGGTCAATATGCATGTAAATGGCTTTTTAAAAACTAAGAAAAATATTTTGTGTTATATTTATTAACAATTTAAAACATTGATTTTTAATATTTTTTTTATGTTGTCACTATTAACTATAGCGAAAAACTACCAAGCCTTTCGCCTAAAGAATTTTGTCCCCAAGATTTTTTTAATTTTAAAAAAACGCTATTTGAACAATTGCGGGTTTTAAATGGATTTAGGCTGAGCAATGTCCGTCTAACCTACCGCCGCTATAGTGATGATTTCAAATATTTTTTTACTTTGTAACTATTAATTACAGCGACAAATTACCAAGCCATTCGGATGAAGAATTTTGTCCCCGAGAGTTTGGTATTTTTTTAAAAAACGCTATTTGAACAATTGCGGGTTTTAAATGGATTTAGGATGAGCAATGTCCGCGTAACCTACCGCCGCTAAGCTGGAGTCGCAGGTTGCTTTCTGTTTTACTAGAGCCGACCCTTAAAACCCTGCTGGGTTCTACAAAAATGTACTTTATACTTTAAAGTAAAAAAATGTACTTCACTGTTTTCTCATGAAAGTCATGCACGTCTAAACGGTTTCATCAACAAGCAAACAATATATTTTCTTGCACTTCAACGTCCTGACGATGTCATAGAGAAGCCACAACACGGTGGCAGTATGGTGCTATAGGGTTGCTTTCTGTTTTACTAGTGCGTCTCGCTTGCATGTTTTGTAACGAACGGCGTTGTGTATGCAAAACCCAAACTGACAGTATGTATCAACATTGCATAAACGCCCCTGCAAGACATCGGACAAAATTGTAGCTGAACATCGTGGAAAATGAAATTGTAGTGGTCTTAGTTAATCATAGCCCTGTAGACGTGATGTATTGCGTGCTCACAATGATCGCTTACAAAGAAATTTTTAAACACACCAATCTTATGATGCCCTGCATACCTTATTTTATTTCCACGGTGAAGACGTGTACAATTTTTTAAGATAATACATGTTTGCGCCTATGAAATGACAGGCGCAGCTAGTTAGTACGTTTTAATAATTGAGTTGTATAATCAAATATTACACTGCAAGTAATCAAAGGCATTCTACTCCGAAATCAAACGATTTAATTTGTAATACTTTGTATTAATATTAATAATCAGCTTTGTAAAACCATTTCACTCATTAATTGTTGTATATTCTATACAACCAACGTAGTTTACCCATCATAAACTATTAATTTCCGTCTAATAACCTACCAATATCGGTTTCCAGGTACAAAGGGTATGACCAAGGTTACATTTTTTTACCAAGTGGGTAATGGCGCACGGTACGTTAAGACTATCATGTTTAGCTCTTGAAGTGTCCTTGTTACCTTACACTCTTTGCGGTTGCGTGAGCGAGGTTTTACGACGAGGGCTAAAATAAAACAATTTTAGTCGCAGACTTCTTATAAATTATTCAAATGCGAATGAAAGCTCGTATCTTCCTTTTGATATTATGTGACATACATACTCATAACCATTCCGAGTTTGTACTAACACATTCGTAGAAAACATTCCGCGAGACATTCTGAACAATAGTTGTGTCGTCAGTGTCAGTGTCAGTGTTAACACTATATATTTAATTGTTGTCAATTAAATAAATGTATGTGTGTTTAGAAACATTTAAACTTAATAGTAATCCATATTTATTTGAGGTAATATTCATATTTAAGTACATTTATACTGACGATGTCGACGAAAATAGATCGACCATGAAACGTTAACAATAATATAATAATTCTTCTTAACAATTTCTTACAAATAGTTTTGTTTTTATTTCCTTCAAATAATACAATAATTTATTTATCTATATACATAAAAGCGAAATACCACTCACTCACTCACTCACTCACTCACTCACTCATCACGATTTCTCAAAAACTACCAAAGGAATTGAAATTAAATTTGGTATGTAGCTTCTTCTAGGGCCATAGTTGTTTACTAAGAAAGGGTTTGAAAAAATTCAAAATTTTAGGGGGGGTTTGGGGGGATCAAAGTTATTAAATCACGATTTCTTCAAAACTACCGAATGGATTGGAATTAAATTTGGTATGTAGCTTCCTCTAGGGCCATAAGTGTTCACTAAAAAAGGGTTTTAAAAAATTGGAAATTTTAGGGTAGTTTGGGGGATAAAAATGACTAAATCACGATTTCTCCAAAATTACCGAACAGATTGTAATGAAATTTGGTATGTAGCTTCCTCTAAGAAAGGGTTTTAAAAAATTAGAAATTTTAGGGAGGGTTTGGGGGAATCAAAGGTATTAAATCACGATTTCTTCAAAACTACTTAACGGATTTGAATGAAATTTGGTATGTAGCTTCCTCTAGGGCCATAGGTGCTCACTAAGAAAAGGTATGAAAAATTTCGAAATTTTAGGAGGGGTTTGGGGGGTTTAAAGTTACTAAAATCATAATTTCAGATCTTTTATTATTATGACAATAGTGCTTTTATAATTTAAGATCTATATATATAAAAGCCAAATACCACTCACTGACTGAACACTTAAAAAGAACACAATTACGTTAAAAAGACTGAAAATACCAACCACCACGGGCAACGCCGTACGGGTCAGCTAGTATACCGATATAAAGTAATATATTATTTAATTTTGCAGCAAAGCCTGAGCCTATAGGTTTAGTTTGACCAACGAATGTAATTTGTAAGTTATTTCTTTTTAGATGTAGGCTTTTTTCTCTTTCTTCTTGTGTATTAGTTGAGAATAAGTGTACGAATGTAAAGTCTAGCTTTTAGTTCGAACGCGAGAATTGTAAAAAAATTTAATCTGTTTTTTCCTCTAATAATTTTTAAATATGTATATGTGAAAAGTAATTTGACAATCCTTGAAACAAGAGTATTGACAGGAGTTATGATTGTTATATTTTTGAAAACATTTATTAAATTATTTTAAATGAAGACATATTGTTATTATAAGGAAAAATAATTTCTCGGCAGTTTCAGCCTGTTTCATTAACGGACTGTTTTAATTAAAAGTGCACTAATGTTAAGAACTAAATATTCGAGGAATATATCTTTACAATATTAAATAAAGTTGTGTAATTATTAATGTATTTTTCACCGTGCAAGCAATCCTTGATAATGTTTGATTACCGGTTTCGGTAAGACTAAACCCATCATCAGATCATCACATTAATGTTTTTGTAATTATTCATTTTTTTCACATTTCAAGAGCGTAAAAATGTTTGACTTGTCAAGAAATAAAATACACATTATTAAAACTTTACATTACATACACAAACTTTTATTTATGATGGTGGCTTAGTCTCACCGAAACCGGTAATACAATATTAACAAGGATTGTTTGGATGGTGAAAAAATAAGGTAGTTATTTTACATTATTAGATGACTTAATTAATGTAGTCACTCCATCCTCAAAATCGCCAAAAACACATTTTTCTACCATTTTTTTTCTTTGCAGTTTCTATTCACTATGTTTTTCTGAAGAGATTAATATATAATAAGCGGGGAAATGTTATTCTAACCCATTCAAATCTAACGATAACTAAAAGCTTGCACACAATTTTGAGTCATTTGAAGAAAATTCAAATGATAAAAACTACCGTGAACAAAAACTGAAAGATAAAGAATGAAAGACCTATGGAGCAGGAGAGTTTTAGTGTAAGTTATTCAAACATACTATGTATACTAAGTAATATAAAGAAATACACTTGCAAGATTTGCTTAGCAACTGGCGTGGTGTTTGTTTTCCATCGTGGGCTGTTTTCCGGAAATTTTATTTTTACGCGTTTTGAATCACTATGGCGGGCATATCTCAAGTTCTATTAGAGATATCTTCTTCATTTGTTTTTTTATTTTGAAGATAACATTTCATTCTATGGCCTTTAGCATATAATAGTTGAAATGTTACCTGTAAATATTCTTTTCAAAATTAATAATTACTTTTTACTTTTTAAAAATATTTTAATAAACAAATTAAGTTATTTTTTAAAAATTATTTAAAAAATAGCAATTTCACGCTAGAGGCCGTTACAGACAATGTCCTCTACAAAGTAAATAACAAAGTAAATAAACGGTACCAGGAACTGGCACATACTTTCTCACAAAACTATTTAAATTAATAAACAGATTCACTGTGACTTATAGGGTGGGGTAGGAGAGGTGATTTTTTATTAAAGTTGGAGATTAACTAATAAATATTATTATTATCTAGAGAGAAAACTATTCGATCGATTTCGAACAAATTTGCACCAAACACGTCAATTAGGTCATTATAGATGCACGAAAAAAGGTTTTGCAAATTTTTGAAAAACAACCCCCTTTATGGTAAAAAAAACCAAAATCAGTTATAATTATTATTATTAGCTAAACGAGAATTTTTAGAAAGATGCGGTTTTTTGCATATGCTAGGGTACATTAAAGGCTACAAATAAGCCAAATTTTATCAAAATCGTTAGAGCCGTTTTTTTTTATAAAAATTAATAACTGATTTTTGGGAGGGTTTTTTTGCCAAAAAGGGGACCGTTTTTCGTTCATCTATACAGGCCTACTTGACATGTCTGGTGCAAATTTGTTTGAAATCGATCAAATAGTTTTCGCTCTCTAGCTTTGTATACATACAGACAGACATACAGACAGACATTTTGTCTGGTTTCAAATCACTGTTTTGGACTCAGGGGGTCCCAAAACAGATATTTCCACAAAAATCTCAACATTGATTTTTTTGCGATCACTATACTTTCTCTATACAATAGTATAGTGAGAAAGTAAAAAAAAAACTTTGAACCTATCTTTCATAGTTCTTGAGTTAGGCATGCCATAGTAAATGCTTGTTTTTTATGAAAAGGTGGCCCCCCCTCCCCCCGAGGGGGTGAAGGGCCTAGGGACTTGCAAATGTGACAAAAGTTAGTTCTTACTTATAGCAACTCTTAAAAAAAATATGTTTATGGTAGCTTGAAAAACTAAATAAATCAGTTTTATGGAGTACCCCGTTTCATCAATCAGGCTTATGCATAATGTTTACAGTATTGTTTACAACAAACGCCATTTTTAAATAAAATTTTAATTATTAGAATTCAAAAATGTTTCTATTTCTAGAACGCTAGTGCGTCAAAAAAAAAAAAGGCTTGAAATTAAAAACTAAGTTTTTGTTGTAGTGATCAACAGGTTTGGAAAGTTTAACCCTACCCACCGCTAACATTTTGCTTCGCTTGAAGATGAGATTTTATAAAGGAAATTTGTTTAAACAATTTGTGGTTTTGAATAGTAACGCTTGCAAAATACTCACAAACCAAATGAACGTGTTATTACTTATTATAATTAATCTCTATTACTAATATTGTTATTTAACACTATCCATGAAAGTCTTTAACACAAAGTGTCTAGATACTTGCTTGGATAAAGTGATGGGTATTCGTTATCAAACAACAAAATGTTTTTGAGTGTGTTCTGTCAGATTTCCAGGAAGCCCCGACGTGAAGGACGGCAATAATACGATATCTACTTAACTTGTAGCTTTAAACCCTGACTTAGGGAATCGTAACTTATAATAGAGCGGGAATAAGACGGGATTTAAGATTTAATAGAGTCCATGAAGGCCGGAGCTGAGAGCTCTTTTCTCACAAGTTTAATGTGAAAATGACGCAGAGACAAGTCAAATCTTTACTTTTTGCTTTCGTAAAGATTTATTTACTATTTATAAAACATAGATTTTCAAATAGCACCTTTAATAAACTTTGAGTTTGACGAGTGAGAAGGATTGAATTGAGAATAATAACAATACAACATACAAATGTCTGTGAGAATTGTTATTATTCTGAAATAGTACCTTGACCAAATATTTTTGGAGAATTAATTAAAATTCCAAATGTTTTAAACTTATCTGAGGTAAAAAGAATCAGATGAGGAAAATATGAATAGTGAAATAGTGATAAATATACTCGCAGGCAGCAAAATATTAGTCCACACATTTAGTAACTTACTGATTTCAGTCAAAATCTAAAAGTCTTGACTTTTGTATCATTAAAAAACGCCTTTAAATGATGAGTCTTTTCACAAACTGCTGAACATACTATACCGCCTGGATATTTATCAATGATGTAGGTTTCTGTGGGATTTATATTTGCTTATTCAAAACCCAAATTTGTTGTAACTATCCGTGTATATTTTTCCTCAAAACTTTAATAGTTTTAATCTTAACCGCAATAAAAATTGTATTTTGGTATCACAATTTTATAATACTTTGACTTTACATCACACCAATAATTATTAGGCTTATATTATGCTTATATAAGTAAGTAAATAACTATAAATAAATTATAGTTCAAACAAAAACTAAAAAAACACGCTTTAATAGCAAATCGAGAAAAGTAGAAAATAATTTATTTTATTGTAAAAAGGCGTGGGTGATTGACATCAAATGTTATAAATATTTCATTGGTTGCTATTTATAAAAATAGAGTTATTATATAGTTATTTGTGTATCTAGGGTGCACGAATATTCTTTATAAAATTTCGGATCCGGCTTGCAAATTATTTTTCGTTATTAATTTTTTATTGTGTTAGGAAAAAAATTCAAACTTTGTACTTACAAAATGTCAAAATCAAAATCATTTTTAAAAAATGTAAATTGCAAGACGGATGCGTATTGTGACTGTGCTTAAAATGAGACCTTGCAAACAATTTTATGATAAAAAAACTAAATAAATGGTTTGAAATTTAACATTGCTCCTTATGGGATAAAAACCAAGATAGCTGCCACTACAGCAGGGTCTGCTCCAGTAAAAGAGAAATCGACCGGCGACTCCAACGCTTCACGCTATAGCCATATCTAAACAGTGCAATTCCTTACAGCTGAGCGTTTTGACATTGGCTCATTTAAAACCATTTATAAACCCATCTTTTGTAATTGAGTGCTGAAAGAAAACCAACTGAATATCGTTTATAAAATTGCGGATCCGACTTGCGATTCACTTTTATTATTTATAAATTTGTTATTGCGTAAGGAAAAGTTAAAACTTGGTACTTAAAAAATGTCAATTACGTGACAAATGAACTGGATTTAAAAATAATTGAAACGCAAAACGGATGCGTAGTGGTTAAAATGAAACCTTGAAAACAGTTTTATGATAAAAATTATACGAAATAAATGGTTTTAAATTTAAAATTGCTCTTACGGGATAAAAATCGAAGACTGTCGCCACTACAGAGAGCCCTTAACGCTGAACACATGTAGTTAATTTGCGCACTGCTGTAAGTGTGGAAACCCCACTTTATTAAACAACTGTAGAGAAAAAATATAGTAAAACGCGCCCCACGCTTTTTTACAATAAAATTGCTATTAACGATGGTTTGTTTAGTTTTTTTAAACCATATTTTTCTAGTCTCAAAATGGAATCAATAGTAATTGTAATTAAGAGACTCGATTTTTTGTACATCGTATATGTGACAATAGATTGAAAATTATGTTTGTGAAATTTAGGGGGTTATGTAAATTATCGTATGGTTATCTGCCCTTGACACGTGTACAGATTTTCAAGTTAACCAGACGTCTTTAAGTTGGTGAAAATTATGTTGAAAGATTCCGTTGCATACGTGTAACGAAGACAACCCAGTAAAATATACTCGATAGTGGCTGAAATTCCGAAACGGCCTCAAAATAACTCCGAAATTATTATTTTGACGGTAGGTCATTTTAATAATTATTATTATTAATAGTCGGAAGTGCTGTGGTAAAAATGTATAACCAATTTTCACTTTCGACCATATGTAATTTCAATTAAAAACTAAAAGGCAAGGATCATTTTTCGTATTTCTTATTTTCGAAACATAATAAAGTGTTTCTCAACTGACCCAGATAAAACATATTCTTAAATTAACCTACATTACAATATCATGATTAATCTAAGACAAGGAAAGAATATCTGATACCGAACTGAATAGCAAACAGTGGAATATTGTTGTGGGACTTTGACAGCTCAATGGATCAGCCGGAACGTGCTTCCAGCTGATAGAAGTCAAATCAACCTACGTCACTTTTGTATGTTATCCTAGTCGTTTTACTTTCTCACATGCGTACTTATAGTAAATCGGCCCCATGGTACAATACCTTATTTAATAGTAGTTACAGAATGTATTTTTGTGTAAAGATTTTGTATTTTTACTTTCTCCACCCTATACGTAGTATATGGAGAAAGTATTGTTTTCGTAAAAATTTTCGAATTTGATTTTTTAGTGGGATTATCTGTTTTGGTGCTCCCTGAACCCCAAAAAATTGTTTAGTGGAATTGTCTGTGTTGGTGCTCCTTGAACACAAAAATATTTTTAGGGGAATTTTTTTTTTTTTTTGCTTCCTGAACCCAAAAAAGTGTTTTTTTTTTGTGATGTCTGACTGTGTGTCTGTAAGGATGTGTACAGTGCTGGAGGTCATACCAACGGTCCGATTTTGATGAAATTTGGTATGTAGGTGTAGTTCTGGAATATCTCCAGGCGTTTTTTTTAATTTTTTTAAATTTTAGATTTTTAAGGGGTTTTACCCCCCAAAAATGGCAAAAAACGAGAAAAATCTAAATTTCTCAAAAACGGCTCTAACGATTTTGATAAAATTTGGCTCATTTGTAGCCCTTAATGTACGCTACCATATGCAAAAAACCGCATCTTTCTAAAAATTCTCGTTTAGGTAATAGCAATAGTAATAACTGATTTTTGGGGGTTTTTGGCCAACAATTGAGTAGTTTTTCAAAATTTTTCAAAACCTTTTTTTGTGCATCTATACAGGCCTAATTTACATGTTTGGTGCATATTTGTTCGAAATAGATCGAATAGTTTAAATAATAATAATATAATATGGATGCGTGTTACATGCATCTAATATTTTCCATTGTAACATTTTCCTACTTTTTCAATTCTAAATAACCACCTCCTATGCTACTCTTGGTAAGGTATAAGTTTCAACTGGGAGAAAGTATGTGGCAGTTATCTGGTACTGTTTATTATCGGTGTTATAAGATTAGCCTTTTGATCGTTATCGTGTTCACAGACTTTTTGAAAATATTATTCGCTCGGTTTATAAATTAAAGGTGACGTTTATTCAAACACATTTTTAGAATTCATCAATACAATTTATTAATAATATACAATTTAAAATATAACACATTTTCTGCACTGCCCCAAGTAATTCTAGTTTTAAAACTAGTTTCTAATGATGGATTGGTCGTATTTTTACAGTTTTGTATACAAAATATGCAAAGAATTGATGTGCAAAAAAGGACACACGAACAATAATTAAAGCAGCATTATACAATTAGCGGACAACCATATCAGCCAAACTAGTATAGAAATACTAGGTATGCAATGCAGTTGTCTGCTTGCAATATTGAGCGGAGCAAGTATTTTTTTAATCAATACTTTTGCACATAAAACTATTGTAGGCCTATTTACAAACAGCTGATAGTAACAGTCTGAAGTTAGATGTGATCCTTTTAACAGCTGGATAATCAACTCACAGTACATAAACCAAATAAAATATGTCTTCTATTAAAATAACATTGTAACTTTAAAGGGCCGTAGGGCAAAACCCTGACGTCCGATTTGGACCATTTCAGATTTATACCTTCTAATAGTCGGTTACTATGACCGTACCAAATTTCGTGCGGATCATTTCAGCCGTTCAGGAGGAGTATGTGGAAATAATATGCCAGGAGGAGTATGTGTAGTATAAGAGCTTCGCTCAAAAACCATTTTGTTTACCTTAAACTACACATGAACTAAAAACAATCTGTATAAATAAAAATGAAATCCTGTGCGTTGGTAAACGCATCACTTGAGAAACGGCTGGACCAATTTGGCTATTTAAAAAAAAAGTTGTGTTAATAGTCTGAATTAGGTTTACGGAAAAAATTGGAAAGTTTCCCGTGAAATTTTCAAAATCGGGGAGTCTGAACATCCTTTTTTCTTCGGATTTTTATACGAACTCAAGACCATAACTCTTGAAAACATCCGTTTCCGGATAAAAAGCTTACTAACACAAGTGTTTACATTCATTACCATAACATCTTTACATAGCAAATTTACAATCAGTTTATTATTTTTTCAAAGCAAACCGCTCTTTTACGTTAATTGACAAGCTGAAAGCAAACACAAACAAAAATCAACAAAAGATGCTTATACTCTATTACAATTCAATTCAAAAATAGGTTATTGGCATATCTTCACATATAAATGAAATTGGAGTGTCTGTCCGTGATTTCAAAATATAATCTTTTTTCTAAGCTCATACATGGTTATTCATACATTACCAAAATTTAAACACACATTTATACATTTTTGTACGTCTGTCTGTTTGTTTGTCCGGGCTAATATCCGAAATGGCTGAACCGATTTTGACGAAACTTTCATTACCATGTAGAGGACTTTCAGAGAATATTTTAGGCTACTTTTTATTCCGAAAATATTTATAATTCCTGTTAAAAAAAATTGAAATAAACGGTATCAGTTAACTGACACAAACTTTCTCCCAACTTACTGTACTCTAAATAATATTGTTTTTAATCATTTTATTTACTACTTATTAGAACAAAACAAAAAAAATAATATTCTATCTACGTCAATCGTATAAAAAAATTATTGTCCCAGGCTGGATTCGATCGCGCGACCTTTGAATTACTGGCCGTGCTCGCTACCGTGGTGCTACCCCGTGCGGCCGCTGCCGCGATGCTAGATCTACAACACAAACTTGTTTATTTTTAAACATTTCCCCATAATTATAAAACGCCGAAGTTTTGATAAAAGCGGGTGGTGTCATTTTGTTTGGCATCTTAAGCACTATAAATACTGAAAATTTGATCAAAATCGTTAGAGCCGTTTTTGAGAAATTTGCATTTTTGTCGTTTTTATGGGTTTTTAGGGGTAAATTACCCTTAAAAATTTAGAATTCAAAAAAATGAAAAAAACTCCTGGGGATATTAGGGTTTAGTACCTACATACCAAATTTCATGAAAATCGGACCAATAGTGTCCTCTCTGGTCGTGTATACATACAGACAGACTGTCAGACAGTCACCACTCTAAAAACACTTTTTTGGGTTCAGGGAGCACCAAAACAAAAAATTCTACTAAAAATATTTTTGGGTTCAGGGAGCACCAACACAGATAATTGCACTAAAAAATTTTTTGGGGTTCTGGGAGCACCAAAACAGATAATTCAACTGAAAATTCAAATTCGAACATTTTTACGAAAACAATACTTTCTCCATATACTACGTATAGGGTGGAGAAAGTAAAAATGAATTATGGTCAAACGTTTGGAGATATTATGTGTCTATTTCGATCTCTGTCTTTCATTACGTACAAGGTCACAGTCACTCCCACCACCCAACTTAGATCCAAGTGCATCTGTCCTAATCAATTATCATCTCCGTAAAAATAACACAATATACAATAATACAATAATATGTTTGCATTGGCTTCACCATGGGTCGCAGCCAAGGTTGGCGAGCGAAGCGAGCCCCTAGTGGAAAGAAGTATTAAAAAAGTCTGACGTTTTATCAAATATACCACTGGAGATCGCTATAACAAGATCCCGTGCTAGGACCCTAACAAAAAGTTGTTTACTTTGTCATGTTTTTACATGCTTTATAATAACAGTCCCGATATTTTTTCTGATAAGGCAACCTTGCTGTCTATGTCATCTGTCATGTATTTAGTTTTTAAGTTTTCTTGCCATCTCAGCACTGGTATTCTAGTTCTATTTTTATGTCAGATGGCAAATTTAGGTCTTCTAGGTTTATGTTTTCTATCTTCTATATATATAAAAGCCAAATCCACTGACTCACTGATCACGATTTCTCAAAAACTACTGAACGGATTGGAACGAAATTTGGTATGTAGCTTCCTCTAGGGCCATAGGTGCTCACGAAGAAAGGTTTTCAAAAAATTCGAAATTTTAGGGCGGGTTTGGGGGGGGAAGTTACTAAATCACGATTTCTCCAAAACTACTGAACGGATTGGAATTAAATTTGATATGTAGCTTCCTCTAGGGCCGTAGGTGCTGGCCAAGAAAGTGTTTCAAACAATTCGAAATCTTAGGGGGGTTTGGGGGGTCAAAGTTACTAAATCACGATTTCTCCAAAACTATTGAACGGATTTTAATGAAATTTGGTATGTAGCTTCCTCTAGGGCCATAGGGGCTCGCTAAGAAACGGTTTCAAAAAATTCGAAAGTTTACTAGTTTTGGGGGGTCAAAGTTACTAAAATCCTTCCTAAGAAATACATAGTACAATATGTTTATTGATTTATTTTTTGTTAATATACTTTTAACTTTGATTTGTCGATCCGTGCAAAGCCGGATCGGGCCAGCTAGTTTAGTTATATATGTATTATCTTTAACGTGTTGTATATGATAACGAGAATTGATTTATACTCTCGCAACGTCATGTATTATTTCCTTTATACACAAATGATGGCGACGAATTTTGAAAATAACACCAAGTAAGTTTTTAATATGCCGGATGGGAGTCATACCACGCGTGCGCAAAATAAGTTTCCCAGGCGCCATTTTAAACGGTTAAAGATAAAGTCAAACTTTAAATACAAAAAGTGTTTTTTTTTTTTTTAAAGACCTTTTCAATGAAGTACTTCACGACTAAAGTTACTATTAGGAGTTTTTGAGTGTAAATTTGTTTTTTTTTTAAATCGTATTTTTTCTAAATTAGAAAAGTTTTTAGTAAGAACACTTAAGCACATTTTTGAAAAGGGTATATTCTCATGAGTCTAGGATAACAATTCGTTTTATGTAGGCTATGTTATGTGGTAACAATTACACTAAATTCAAAACACTAATTTTTTTTACGTTTTGGAACACCCTGTACATACGCAGTAAGATGAGTTAAATGACCAGTGAACAGAAGTGAAACATCAGTGAGCCTTTAAAATGAAGTATGACTCGACCTACCTGTATATTTGAAAATGTTTTCAAAAACTATCCCACCCCCAAAAAAATACTTTTGGGGCATTTTTGAGATTTGAAAAAATTTTTACTGAATTCTCTAGCGTCGAAATAGGAGGGGGGGGGGATAAGTAAAAACTAAGGCTGCAGCTCATTTGGTTCAATCGCTACACATAGCGCACGGACGGTCTGGTTCCCTCTGTACATTTTGTAAAAGTTTCTGATATGAAGTAGAAACATTCAATTGAATAGATGTCGTAGCAGATTTTTAAATAGACTTAAGACCAATCTGAGTTGTAAAGGTTTTAATTTTAAGCTAACGGTAGTTCTGTTCTAAGGGTTAATATTTGGAGATTAGTGTGTCACGATCAGATACAGTTACCTAGGTTGTTACAGTATACAGTTCAACGCCTAACTACGTTACTTTCCCCCATATGCATAGTGGCATATATTCTTATTAGCGAATTTCCATAGGAAAAATGAGCTATTACAGTGTCCCTTATGGTAAGACCCAAGGTTGGGAGTAGCAAATGAGCACCGATCATGGTCCCCAGAACACGTTTTGTGGTGTTATTAAAAATCACATATATATATGTATATATGTGGAGAACACGTTATGTGGTGTATATATGTGTTCGCACTCTAGCGGCCGCATTTTAAGTCCGATTTGGTTCAAATTTGGTACACATGTTGGGTGTCTACGTCGCTCGGACGAGTTCGTTAGCCAAAAAAATCCAACAATCGGAAGCACGTTTTTTGACCGGAAGTAACTATTTTTTTAGATTTTTCCTACGAGAATGAATTTGTTTTTTAGTTTTTTTCTACATATATAAATTTAGGATGTTATTCTGCACATTTTGTTTTTTTACGCGACCTTATAGCTCGCTTGGTTCCCCGAAAATCGATCAAAACGTAAAATACGATAGAAGTACCCGGTTCAAAGCCATGTGGTGGATTCTACCGTGGGGTTGGCGTGTGAAGCACGCAATGTTTTGTGTGTTGTAGATACTCCCAATGCATTGTGTGTTGAAGATACTCCCAATATGGGGGTTGGCGTGCGAAGCACGCAATGCTTTGTGTATTGAAGATACTCCCATTATGCGGAATGGCGTGCGAAACAATTTTGCAGCTATTCAGCACCGTCGTGAATACACCTATTTCCCAAATTGTTGGTTAAAACCCTAAAACATAGGCCTATAAACTTAATTTTGGTAATTTGCTCAACTCACGTCAGCGGTTCAGCTGCGTGGTCGAATTATTATCGTATAACTATACGCTGAAGACGTTAAGCGAAAACAAACTATATTTTAAATAAATCCCGGCACAAAACATATTTGGACAAATACTAGTTTATTTTTTATTTTCAAACTTTGAAATAATGTAAGCCTAAGTAATTACATTTTATAGTTAAGGCATGAACTTCACAAAGAAGATTTATTACTTTTATTCCAGTTTTTTTTTTTATTGCCGGAAAATAGGTCTAATGATAATAAATTGGTCGTGTATATATACACGTTGAAACGTTCTTCTTTTGTTTCAAGAAAACAAAATCATAAAGTTCGAGTTAGGTTCGATTAAAATTTACAATGTTTCTTCGGAAATAAAATAAACGGTACCAAGAACTGGCACATACTTTCTCAGAAACATATTTAAATTATTAAACAGACTCACTGTGACTTGTAGGGTGGGATCGGAGAGGTGGTTTTTTATTAAAGTTGGATATTAGCTAATAAATATTATTATTATTATCTAGAGAGAAAACTATTCGATCGATTTCGAACAAATTTGCACTCAATACGTCAATTAGGTCTTTATAGATGCACGAAAAAAGGTTTTGAAAATTTTTGAAAAACAACCCCCTTTATGGCCAAAGACCCCCAAAATCAGTTATTATTATTATTATTAACTAAACGAGAATTTTTAGAAAGATGCTGTTTTTTGCATATGGTAGGGCACATTAAAGGCTACAAATAAGCCAAATTTTATCAAAATCGTTAGAGCCATTTTATAAAAAAATAACTGATTTTTGGTGTTTTTTCGGGGGTTTTTTGGCCAAAAATGGGGTTGTTTTTCAAAAAATTAAAAGCCCATTTTTCGTGCATCTATACAGGCCTACTCGACATGTCTGGTGCAAATTTGGTTGAAATCGATCGAATAGTTTTCTCTCTAGCTTTGTATACATACAGACATACATGCAGACATACAGACAGACATTTTGTAAAAACCACTTTCCTGGACTCAGGGGGTCCCAAAAAGGATATTTCCACAAAAATCTCAACATCGATTTTTTTTTGCGATCACTATACTTTCTCCATACTATTTGCCTTTTTTGTGAGAAAGTATAAAGGCAAAAATGTATTGTTTCTTTTTACTAATTGTCTGCAAGACCAACTAAGCAAGAATATATTTTTCCTTCTCTGTATATTTGCTCTATCTTAATTTCAGACATAGGGGCGATCAAGTTCTGTTTAGACCTGGCTATATATTTGTTAATAACCGAGTTGTAAAAAACGAGTTGAGAAAGTTTATATGGTTACACAAGGTGCAATGTGTTATACGTAATAGACTAAATGTTGGTGTGAAATAACTACAAGACCCACCTTTATTAAAGAAATACTGAACACAAAAGGCGTATCTTGGTAGTTTTTAAAAGTTTGCACTAAGGTAGCACTCGAACAAAGACCTCCTCAGCCCGCACTCTGCGGCACCAGACGGTATTAAATTTGCTTGCCTAAAGAGATTGAAAATTACACTAATTCTCAAAGGACGACAGCAATTTAATACTTTAAATGAAAACAAGGGATACCGTTAAAAAGAACTTTATTTTTAGTTATGTTTGAGGTGGTTCCTAGCATTCTTTAAAATTTATAAAGGAACTTACTTCTTAAAATTAAAACCACTTAAATGCCAGAATAGGTATTGTTACACTCCCCCCCCCTCTCCTAAACAAAGAACAGAACTTTCCGTACTGCTGTAGCCTTGACATAATAGACATTTGTCATTATCTCCTTTAAACAGAATGTCCTTAAAAAGTACATTTTCCTAGTTGTGTGGTATGGGGTTTCGTATATTTTATGCTTACCTCAATTCAATTTCAAATCAAATGCGACTCCTAGATACTAGTGCAATTCCTAGACAGTTTGCAGTACATGAAACATTATTTTCTAAACAAGAACATCATCTGTATTTAAGTGGGCTGAAAAAATAAGGATAATTCCTTATTCCGATTATAATGTACTTTGAGCACGCATTTTTGTTAGGATCATAAAGGAATATTCCTTGTATTAAATTATCTTAGGTTTTCATGCCGTATAGTTTGACATGTTAGAAAATGCGGGTACCCTTTTAAAAATGTTAAGCGCCCCTAAAATTTCCCAATGTGGAAAGAAAACGATTCAAACTGTCTTAAAAGAAACTTCAAGTTAACAATCGCAAAAGTGTTTGGCTCTTATTAAAACGATATGGTGAGGAGGAGGGATCTTTAGTAACACACTCCAAATATATATTAATAATGGTCTAATGCTTCATCTATCCTCGATAACCTCAAACCCTTCTTAACCCTTCTGATTACTTGATTCCTACTATCACTACAGCATATCATGGCGGACAGCAGAGTGGCCGAGATTCTAAAAGCGCTAGTCCAGTCTGCTATAGTTGAAACCTCCAACACAAGTTGCATTTTTGAACGAATATCAAATGAAGTGCACGAGACGACTTTTATAGGTTGGCCATGGTCGGCTTGAATCGCAACCACCGAGATCGTTGAAACATGAATTAGTAATCTCGTGTTTCTGATACTATTAAATTTATAAACGAATAATCAGGAAAATAACTATAAATTATTGTTTGTAACCCCTTAAAAATGCATTTAATGTAATAAATGTGTACTTAATTAAAAATGTTATTAAAGGAGTTAATTCTTTTAATAGATTTCTTTTAATATCATATCTTCTAAAGCGAGACATAATTGTCTGTCTGCTAAATGGATCTGGAATCTCCGTCTAAGGATTTTTGATTTTTTGATTTTATATGGGGCTTTTGGCCTCGAGAAATCGATTGGAAATGGTCACCAGTCTGGGAAAATTCGTTTTCTACGTCTTTTTATTAAATTAAAAAGTGAAATTTGTCCATTTTAAACAATACAAAGCACAGCTGATGCAAATGTTTTCAATGTCATTACAATAATCATCTGTTTTCTTTTAAACGAAGCACAGCTTATGCAAATGTTTTCAATGCCATTACAATAATCATCTGTTTTCTTTTAAACTGTATTTTATTAGAGGTAAGCCTAATGTTGTATCTATTTATAGTTACCATGGCAACGAATACTTCTGCTAAATAAACATACCCTTTATTTAGTTGTTTAATGTTATAGGCCTAACCTAAACGATGTTCACGGAAATTTGCAATAATATTTATTGACGTGAGCGAACTAGGCCCTGCTTATAATCGAGCTTTACCTCGGTCTCCTGGTACTATGGTATAAGATACAAGTCCATAGCCTTTAAGAAATTTAAGAGGTTTCACAACTTTGTAAGTTGAAAACTGCGTCCGAAACATGTTATTATGAAGTGTATGTTTTCGCTGTTTTACACAAGGCGAAAAAGACCCTTAAGAAGAAGAAAAAATACAACATAGTGGTACTGGGTTATACTTGTATCAGCATTGTTGTCTGACAGTTCAGTTGAAATAAATTATGGGATTTCATTTGTTTGCTCGCAATACTTTAATTAAGTATTAAACATTCCGAAATTCAATGTGTATAACCAATGCCACCGTGGTTATAAAATACATTAGACAATCTATATAATCTATAATTGCATATATATATTACAATGAATGTGCAAAAGAACAAAGCCACCAATTGTATTTTATTAAACAATATCTGTTTTTGTTTACTAATGAAATTAACTCCGTTAAGATTTAGGTCCAAGTTGTACAGCTAAGTAGCTAGATTGCCTTTTCAACCCCTGGCAATCTAAGTATTATAATATTAAGTGATTAAGTATTATAATATGTGATCTATGAAGTAGAACATGCAATGCGAGTAAGTATGCTAATACTTTTTCAAACCCTGCACATTATACTTGTCTCAAAATTTAATTGTGGAGTGTATTTAGCGAAATAAAATATTGTGATTTAGTCATGTTTTTTTTTATTATCCAACAATAATTTTGTTTATTTTTATATTTAACATTCGTTTTTTAAATAAATGTATGTTTATGTAGTTTACACCATTATTTTTGTTTTAGTTTATGTTATTTACTTCCAATTTTTGATATTTTTTATTTATTATCTACTTGTCTATAAATAAATATTGAGCTTGACTTTGTAGAAGATATACTTGGTAGAATAAAACACAGAACCTAACAAGTAATCTATGCGTTTCAACGACAATGTCGCCATCTTTAATGATGCTCGAGCTACAATAATCAAATTATAACTAATTATTATATTTATGGTTTGATTATTGCCGTTCGTACATCATTGAAGATGGCGACTTTGTCGTCGAAATGAGTTTGATTAAATAAATGTATTAGTTGTGATATTCTGTTTACAGTTTTAATCAGTCGAGTACTTCATTTAGATTCGATTAATTGAATTTTCTCTTCGTTATCAGTTTTGTCTATTTGACAAAACATAGCATGTTTTAATACAAAAAAAAAAAACACATGTATAGTAACACAATATTTATATATCACTTGCAAGTATTTTTAGATATCACTAACGAACGCAAAATTCACCGCAGCTGTATGCAATTATGGTATTTCTGTAAACAATTGGGAATTTTATTTTTAACCTTTTCATTTAAATTGCCATATGGGTATTCTAATCACTTTTTTAATTAAAATTATAAACAACATTATATATAGTTATAATTTACCAGTAATGGAATCCCTATATTTGTTATGTAGAAGATGAAATATTTGCATTGCATGATTTTGGACCGAGTCACAGATAATTAATACTAATTATTTACCTTAAGTCCGTCTTGTGACTCCTTGTCGTTTAGTTTAAGACGACATGTTTCGGAGCCGTATTATTATTATTATTATTTAGAGGGTTTATGTGATCCACCACCGGGACCCACTGCACCTAAACCATGAGGTCCTCTGTGCCCCATGTCCAGGCAGCAGTTCACATCAAACCCGCCCGTTTTGCGAAACGAAGAAGTCCGTGGGGGCCTTCCTCTCGTATATGACTGGTGTCAGGGTATCCTTGTCCCAGATATTTCTGCCTCATTGATGCGAGGGCATCACATTCGCATAGAACGTGGAAAGAAGTTTCCTCCTTCTCTCCACACCTTCGACATAATGGGCTGGAGACCGACCAACAACCTCACTTAGCCAGTTTATCTGCTAGTTCATTCCCTTCCACTCCTTCATGTCCAGGGACCCAAACAAGTCTTACTTGCCTACTGCTTGACAACTTATCCAGCAGTAATTGGCATTCCCAGACCAGTTTTGATGTTGTTTTTGTAGCTATAATGGCCTTTATAGCCGCCTGACTATCAGAACATATCGCAACATCTGTGCTCATGCTTCCTGATTCCAGTATTCGTTTTACGCATGCAAGTATTGCGTATACCTCCGTTTGGAAGACCGTAGAGTATAGTCCCAGCGACATAGAGTATCTTCCCTGGGTGTACGGTCCGTTATGCATGTACATTCCGGCTCCCGTACCTTTGTCTGTTTTAGACCCGTCCGTGAACCAGATTTGTCCATTTCCAAGATATACTTGTTTCCGTAGCCACTCTTCCCGAGCCGGAAAAATAGCATCCAATTTGCTATTGAAATTATACTTAGGAGTCTTGTAGTCCGTACCGGCTTACAGCATCGGATCCCACTCCAGTATCTTGTTCAGACACTCACCGTGTCCATTTCTTGCAAGAGATGTTGACCAACTCCCTCCTGTGTTCAATCTCATTGCGGCCTTACTAGCCTCCCCCTGTACCATGAGGTCCAGAGGTGGGAGGTCCAACAGGATTTCCATGGCGCTGTGGGGGTAGTTCTCATGGCCCCCGTGATTCCATATTTTTAGATATCACTAACGAACGCAAAATTCACCGCAGCTGTATGCAATTATGGTATTTCTGTAAATAATTGGGAATTTTATTTTTAACCTTTTCATTTAAATTGCCATATGGGTATTCTAATCACTTTTTTAATTAAAATTATAAACATTATATATAGTTATAATTTACCAGTAATGGAATCCCTATATTTGTTATGTAGAAGATAAAATATTTGCATTGCATGATTTTGGTCCGAGTCACAGATAATTAATACTAATTATTTACCTTAAGTCCGTCTTGTGACTCCTTGTCGTTTAGTTTAAGACGACATGTTTCGGAGCCGTAACTCCATCATCTGGTCATTCCTCTGGCGAGTTCGTCGAACATTAAAAGATTAAAATTTTATATACATACACATTTACACACACACTAACACACAGTTCGTCACACAAATAAATACAAGAAATAAGCCGCATCTCAACGTCTGGTCAGTATAATGCAGTGCAGCCTACTGATCGTTATCTCTATGTTTTATACAAATGGTTGATAGCCGTGTCGTACAAATAGTGGGAGTTGAACGTAAGTTTGTCGTTTTCGAATGAAATCTTTTTTTCTAATTATTGAAATATAATGTAGGCCTAATATAACTGAATTGCTGAGATCTATGTATGAAATCTGTTGTACGTAGTCAAGATATCATTTTATTTTTATGTTGTAAAATTGAAGAGGGGTCACACCAATCCATCCAGTTTAACCGCAGCTTTATTTTCACTAAATTAGTACTCTTCCAAAACTAAATCATTATTATTTGATTATTTGACCATAAAGTTCGAAATACAGTTAAATTAAAACTTGACACAGTTCTTTAGTAAATACAGCAGGCAAAAAATATGCAATTATAAATTTAATGTATTGCTCCATTTTTACTAAATTATTTTTGCAACTCCAACCAAACAAGGTTTCATTCTTCCTTCTTAATTTCAGACGTAGATCAAGAACTGTAAGGAATGAAATATATTCGTGAAAATTCTGTTGTTAAAAGTTTATTATCAATATTTTACAATATGAAACATAATCTTATTGTTTATTTTTATTGTTAACGGCACACATTGTAAATGAAAGGTCAAGTAAGCTTAACAATAATCCTGGAAAACTTTGAACAGAAGAAACTGGTTGGTAGTACAAAATCCAGTTAGTGTGTTTGGTTTTTTTTTGTACAGTCCAAACCATAAAACTGTATAATTTAGTTAGTACATGACATTGACACAGATCTGTTGGGCAACTAGACATAGAACAATGTGTAATGGCCTGAGTGAGCTTGTTTACCTCGTGTTTACATAAATTAAATGGTCTACCCACAGAGTATGCTTTACCATTACCATAGTAAGCATGGGTTATTTAGAAAACAACATATTTGTGTGTTGTTCATTTACAAACTTCGTTACTTCCAGTAAATTTATCATCATTATAACACAAAATTGTAAAACAAAACACAGTTGTTCTTAAGTCAACCGTCAACTGTTGTCTAAAGTACAGTAAAAATGTACTTTGAATTGAATTGTACTTGAATTCATGTGTTTTTACTTGCGTTAACGACATTAAGATTGCATAAAACACTTTAAGTATTGGATTATGCTAGCACACAAACAATAGAACTTAAAAAAGAACATATACGATAACATATCGAATTATATTTGTGTATTCTTTTTTACAATTTAAAGTAATTTATTTTAATGATATGTTTTAATATTTACTAGCATTTTTTATGGTTGGCAATTAAGGGTCTGCTGTAGTGGCGGCCACCTTGGATTTTTATCCCGTAAAAACAATGTTAAATTTAAAACTATTTATTTCGTTTATTCTTCATAAAATTGTTTGCGAGGTCTCATTTTAAACACAGTCACAATACTCATAAGTTTTGAGTTTCGCATGTTTTTAAAAACCCGTTCTTTTTCACGTAATTAACATTTATAAAGAACCAATTTTAAATTTATTCCTTACACAATACAAAAAATTTGGCCAGACTTGTTTACATTTTTGTTAATTTTGATTAAGGTTTATTTTCTATATTTAATCGTTAAACTCCGTTATTTTTGTCATAAATCTTTCCGCTCTCATTTTTTGAAAGAAGAAACATTTATTGGGCTTTAAAATGCATTATATTACATTCCAAATTTTTTTAGACGTGGTTACTAATAAACCGTGATTTAGTAAGCACAACAATTAAAATATTACTAACAGGGTTTATAATACAACACCACAATAGTCACAACAGCACACGTCGTTAACACCTGAAATATAAGTACGAGTATGCAATCTTAAATTCACTTTAATGTAAATTCTAAATACACTGCTCAACGCTTGAAGTGGGACAGACGCAATTCTGTTGATTTCCTTGTTTCCCCAAATTATTTGTTCACTTCCTTGGGTGTGTTATGTTTCTTAGTAAAATGAATGCAAAAGATGAAAACTCATTTTAAAGATAAACAAGATGAAAAGATGTTTTCATCTTGATTTTTTGAAGACTTTTTCGAGACTTCGGCTTGTGTTTTTTTTTTTTTTTTTTTTGTTGTTGTTATATTAAAAAATGTGACGTTTTTGTCACACACGTTACGTTGCTGTCACGCTAGAAAGCTTAGAAGCTTCTACTCTCTGCAATAAAATGACGCAGTTTTCTTCGACGCCTGTGAGTGCATATATCGTGTCCACAGACAGATAGACACAACATGATTTTATTACTTTATCGTGTTCAGAGACCTCGAAATCGTCGAGAAAAAGTCATAAAATGTGCGGGTAAATATTTTTATAATTTTCGCAAGATTTCAGTACTTTGACATTTTAATGCGAGCCTACGTAATTGAACAACTTTTATCAAAAATTTTAACAATTTAAAAACAATTTGTGAGTTTAACAAAACAAATCACACTTTTTCTACAGAAACATCGTTGAATCTGAAAAAGAAATTAAAACCTACCCTTTCAGATATTGTAGTTTTCAGTAGTGTGTATAGTCTCCTCTTTGCCTTATTACCTCTTGGCACTGTAAACATACTGATTATAAGGTCGAGTACCGCTTCCTGTTGAATGCTCCTCAAAGCTGTCAGGGGCAACTCCACGATCCCTGACTTGCCTCTTCAGAAGATCCCAAGGTTCTCAACTGGATTCAGGTCTGTGAGGCCACACGTACTAGCTACACGATCATGAAGCAAGTTATTGACTGTCGGAGCTATGAAATCGAGCATTGTTATCATCAGAAATTATCTCTAATAGGGCCAAGAACCATATTTAGGTATATCTGATCCGCCATATTGTTGTTATATAATCCTGGTACTAATATGTGTAAATTGTGAAATTTTAGTAAAATTAGTTGAGTAGTTTTTGAGAATATAGAACAAGTAAGTGGATTATTATTTAATTTTAAGAGTAGTTATTCCATTTCTTCCCTTTGACTTAAGTAATCCAATTGCAAATAGTTTTGTATATCCCTTTAATATATATTACATAATTTCAGCTTTATAGCGTGTAGCAAGTTAGTTTAATTTATTGTATAGGGGTTAGCAGTCCTATTTCAACCCCTTAGACTGTAGTAATAGCAGCGTCATACAAACTCCAGGCAATGATATGGATAAAATGTGAAATTTTAGCGAAATCGGCCGAATTGTTTTTCAGTCTATAGAGGACAAAGAATTCAAGAAACAAACATTCATTTTTATATAATACTAGCGAACCTATGGTAATGCTTCCCTATTCCTTGATTTAATTTTATAGTCCAGTAAACAGAGCAAAAAAAGTGGGATCTGCTGGAAAAAATTCCGAAGTTAATGAAACTTTTACAGGTTGTTTGGGGGTGCTGTGGGATGACTCTGTCAAGTTTTCCAACTCGAGGACCCTGTGCTAATTTGGGGGGGGGGCCGAAAAACTTAAAAATTTTCGGACTTATGTCGGTATTTTGCTTATAACTTCTAAACTAAGCGGTTTTCAACCGAAACATATAATTTCAAAGTTGTATAACAGTAAATTTGCTACAATTTAGTATCCTTAAACTTCTTCCTAAACCTAATATTAACCGAGATACAGCCGATCAAAGTTAGAGAGATTTTCTCAAAATGGCAAAAATTGGCCAAAACCTTCGTTTTTGGCCCTCTAACTATCACTTACCATCAGTTCTACAGTAATTATGGTAATCACTCATCAATATCGACATTTTGGAACACGCAGGGGGGGGGAAGGGTCCGCTGACCAAGTGCCTTTTTTTGTGAAGTGTAGTTATTTCAATGTTATCGTGTTATCTTACTACTGTAATTACTGCCAACCCATAATCTTGAACCTCAATAAACATAGAATAGGTTGTTGAAATCAATGAATAATAACTAAGAATTAATTAAAGAATATAATTGATATAAAATTAATGGTAGTATGTCTAATAATGCAAGTATATACTATTTATGTGTAAAAAACTTCATGAGGCCACCATCAATTTGAAGCGCTTGGGTTCTGCTGCACCATCCTAGTAATAGTCAAAAGGCACTTTGGGAGCAATGCCATAGTGGTTTGTGATGGTTATCCTAGTGGGATAAGCTACCAAAGCACCAAGGCAGTAGAACGTTATCGGCGTTCCTTGCTGAACCCCTCTACTAAGTTTGTGTTCTCCAAGACAACAGCAGTCAGCACCATCACGCAGGAAAACATTCCTCTCCAACGACACAAACAAGATGAATTTCATAACGATGCTGAAGGGTGAACTGGAAGCCAAGGGGATCCAAGTCAAGCAGGGAGTAGAAGATACTGATGTGCTGATCGTACAGACTGGTGTCTCAGTTGCCGAGGATTCCGACAGTGTTGTAATTACAGGGGAGGACATTGATCTTCTGGTGGTGCTGAATACTTTGGGGTTTTCAAAGAAAAACGGCTACTTCCAAAAGAGTGGGAAGGGTAACACCCCAACCGTCCTTTATTCTTTCCACGCTTTCAAACACGGGTCCCAGGTGTTCTGCGACACCACCGATAGCTTTGACACCACTTCAGCAGTCAGCACCCTTTGGAATTTTTAAGAAGAAGGTGATACAGACATATCAGAAGAACCCCGGCCTCTCCGAGATGTTCGAAATTTTCAAGGACCCCCAAGGCAGCTCCAGGTCAAATTGCTGACGTTGGAGAGAAGTTCTTGGTGAAACTGTATAGCGGGAACATTGGACATGACAACCTCGTTGACCTGAGATACCGCATTTTCACCATTGTCGTGACAAAGCCGAGCTGCCAACTTGAAAGACTGCCACCAACCAGAGATGCCGCTAAGTACCATTCATTCAGGACTTACCAACAAGTCCAGACGTGAATGGGAAGCCAAGGAGTCTACAAGAAGTTGCCATCTGCTTGGGGATGGTAAATTTCCAAATAAGGTGGATATTATTATTCTCGTCATCCTGAAGAAGTACATTTTTTATTTTTAAAACTCCCCCTCATTATTATTCAATCTTGTAACAAAGTCACCAGTGTTAATTGAGTGATGCATAGTCCCCGACAACTTTGAAAACGACGACGACTATTACTAGGATGGTGCAGCAGAACCCAAGCGCTTCAAATTGATGGTGGCCTCATGAAGTTTTTTACACATAAATAGTATATACTTGCATTATTAGACATACTACCATTAATTTTATATCAATTATATTCTTTAAATAATTCTTAGTTATTATTCATTGATTTCAACAACCTAATCTATGTTTATTGAGGTTCAAGATTATGGGTTGGCAGTAATTACAGTAGTAAGATAACACGATAACATTGAAATAACTACACTTCACAAAAAAAGGCACTTGGTCAGCGGTTGCCATTTTGAGAAAATCTCTCTAACTTTTGTCGGCTGTATCTCGGTTAATATTAGGTTTAGGAAGAAGTTTAAGGATACCAAATTGTAGCAAATTTACTGTTATACAACTTTGAAAAGAAATGTTTTGGTTGAAAACCGCTTAGTTTAGAAGTTATAAGCAAAAAACCGACAAAAGTCCGAAAATTTTTAAGTTTTTCGCCCCCCCCCCCCCCAAAATTAGCACAGCGTCCTCGAGTTGGAAAACTTGACAGAGTCATCCCACAGCACCCCCAAACAACCTGTGAAAGTTTCATTAACTTCGGAATTTGTTCCAGGTACAATGTACATATCTACTGGACTATTAAGGGAATTATCCCATTTCATCCCTTTGACTTAAGTAATCGAATTGCAAATGTTTTTTTTTTTTTTTATATCAGTTAAGAATAATATTAAATAATTTTAGCTTTATAGTATTTAAATGTTTTAAGCTTTAAATATTTAATGCAATTTATTTGTATTGTATAGGAGAGCTACCCAATTTAAATCTATTTGTTTGTATTCTCTAAATAATCCTGGCACTAATACGTGTAAATTGTGAAATATTAGCGAAGTTAGTTAAGTAGTTTTTGATAATATAGAAAAAGTAAGTATACGGAGCAGTATTTAATTTTAAGGGTAGTTATTACATTTCATCCTTTGGCTTAATAATTAATCAAATTGAAAATAGTTTTGTGTATTCCTTAAAAATAATATTAAATAATTTTAGCTTTATAGCTTGTAGGAAGTAAGTTTAATTTATATTTATTCCATAGGGGAGGCAACGCCATTTCAACCCCTTAGACTGTAGTAATTTTAACGCCTAAACACTCCTGACAATGATATGGATGAATAGTGAAATAGGTCGAATAGTTTTTAAGTCTATAGAGGTCAAAGAAACATTAATTTTTATATATAGAGATAGAGATTTTCTAAAAAAAAGTTGCTGTGACATTAAGGAAGTCACATCTACAAAGTTGACATCTACTTTAAGTTGTATTTTAAATGAAACACTTCAAAACAAACAACTCTAATCCTCCTCCTCTTAACATTATTAATGTTTACCCTTTGCTTTTCTTTTAATTTAAACCTGACTAATTCAGAGAACCCCTTTAAACACGTTATTTAATCTTCTTTATTTCTTATTTTTCTAAAAGTAAATGTGAACAATTAAAATGATATCTTTCACAAATTAAAACAATCCCAATTACAATTGATGAGTGAACGGC
>JAGFPH010000927.1:240182-267424 GCA_018207615.1 Philaenus spumarius
TGTTTTACCTGTACAGCTGAGACTAAGAAGGACAACCCGATGACGGAGGCCACAGAGAACATTCTGCAGCTAAGGAGGGCTTGTGCCGGAGTGTGGAAAGTTGAGGAGTGCACAAGGGTTTAAGTAGCCGCTGTGCCGCCTTGACATCACTCTGGGAAATCACAACTGACAGATTAGGGTTGGGACTTGGGGCGCATTCAATCAGTCTTACTTGGCTACCTTACCTCGACAATCCGTTTTTATTTAATCATGTTAGTTTGTTTTAGTCGAGTGGGTAATGCCTTTAAATAAACAACCGGCACAACGATGAAATAGTAAATTGTGTTTTACGTAAGCTTCCGATATCTTTTCGCCCGTCTGAGTTGAAAATGATTCCTTAAAACATACTACCAACTTTTAGCATCTTTCCACTTCATTGAACCACTACTGGTGTTTTATCGTAGGGTCATCAATTTAAATACAATTTTTATTGATTGCATCACTGGCATCGCCACTTTATTTTGTACAAACAGTCTACCCTTATTAATTTACAAAACAATTGAACTTTTTTACATCATTTCCAAATGATATTATTCGTAATTTACTGAATGAAATCTATGTTTGATATTGCCTTCTTAGTACCTATGCTATTATTGTTATTTATTATTCTATATATTAATTTGAAAAACAAAATTGTAATCCGAGTGAGATCTCGAGTTTTACTGGACCTATATACACGCAGTTAGTACCAAATTAAAGGGTCAGTATATTTGCCAATTTTGCTTGGATTTAAGCTATTACCCTACTAAATTTTCTAAAAACGGAAATTAAAATCTCTTATGGCAATTTAACATGTGGTAAAATTTTAAGCCTATTCCGAGTGACATCTGGAGTTCTATTGGACTCTATAAAGTAATTGACTCTATATTTGCCCATTTGCCTTAAATTTTACTATTCCTTCATTTAATATTTTAAAAATGGAATTTAAAAAATTTTCTATTCATTAACATTGTTTTTACTGATCAACTGATGCACAGATGTAAACAGCTGATTATAACAGCACATGTTTTATTATCATCTGGAGATTATCATCATTGAACAGATGTAATAGCACAGATCAGCTGATTGTAACAGCACATGTTTTATTATAACAACATGGTTTGTTTATGTTGTAATGTACTTTATGAAGTAGATTATTTTTAATTTTGCTGTAATGTTTGCTGTAATATGATTTTAGTATATTATACTATGATATATATATATATCATAGTATAATATACTAAAATCAAGCAATAGCGAAGCATTGCCGGATCCACTAGTCTATATATTAATTTGAAAAGAATTTTTGTAATCCAAGTGAGATCTCGAGTTTTACTAGACCGATATACACGCAGTTGGTACCAAATTAAATGTAATTGTCTGTATATTTGCCCATTTTGCTTGGATTTCAGATATTACCCCACAAAATTTTATAAAAACGGAAATCAAAATCTCTTATAGCAATTTATCATGGGGAAAATGTTTAAGCCAATTCCGAGTGATATCTGGAGTTCTATTGGGCCGATTGGCATGCGGTTTGTGTTAAATGAAAAGTAATTGACTCTATATTTGCCCAATTGCCTTAAAATTTTACTATTCCTTCATTTAATATTTTAAAAATGGAATTTAAAAAAATTTCTATTCATTAACATTGTTTTTACTGATCAACTGATGCACAGATCAGCTGATTATAACCGCACATTTTTATTATCATCTGGAGTTCTATTGAACAGATATAATAGCACAGATCAGCTGATTATAAGAGCACAGTTTTATTATCATCTGGAGTTTTACTGAACAGATATAATAGTACAGATCAGCTGACTATAACAGCACAATCATGTTTTATTATCATAACATGATTTGTTTATGTTGTAATGTACTTTATTGAAGTAGGTTATGTTTAATTTTGCTGTAACATATATATCATAGTATAATATACTAAAATCAAGCAATAGCGAAGCATTGTCGGGTCCACTAGTCTATATATTAATTTGAAAAGATTTTTTGTAATCCGAGTGAGATCTCGAGTTTTACTAGACCGATATACACGCAGTTGGTACCAAATTAAAGGGTCTGTATTTTTGCCCATTTTGCTTGGATTTAAGCTGTTTAAGCTTGCTTCACTAAATTTTCTAAAAACGGAAATTAAAATCTCTTATTGCAATTTAACATGGGGTAAAGTTTTAAGCTTATTCCGAGTGATATCTGGGGTTCTATTGGACCGATTGACATGCGGTTTGTGTTAAATGAAAGGTAATTAACTCTATATTTGCCCATTTGCCTTAAAATTTTACTATTCCTTCATTAAATATTTTAAAAATAGGGTATGATTTTGCCTGCTGTCTGGTTGCCGTGCCCCGCGACCAAGCCGGCAACCACTGGTGGCCGAAATTCGTAGCGGGGCATTGTATCTTACCGAGCTTATTACACTAGACCGTCTGGCGGCGCAACCAGTCCGGCCACCACTAATAATATTGTATGTACTGTGCTGTTATTATCTTTAATTTAACTATTATCCTTCGTCCGATTGTTTTGATAGTTATACCATCCGAAAGGGAATTAAAAGTGCTACAAAAAAGGTGCTCTGAAATTTTTGTTGAAATGTACGGTTTGGTGTAATTAGGGTTTGCAATTTTCAAATAGTCGCCTTTTTGAAACGCATAATTGGTAATAATATCTCATTTTAATTCAAATAGATCATTGTTAGGTATAACGTTATGTCAAGTTTGAACTCAATCGGTCAAACCGTTCTCTAGATATCAATTATTTTGTAAAAAAAAAACAGATACAGACAGACAAAAAAGTAAGCACCCGTGCGTATATTGTGAAATATGTTTGTCTCGATCGCAGGAACAAATCCACAAAAGGGAACCAAAGAGTTCGGGGACACTCTGTATAACATATTTTATTTCTGTAGTTGACATAGTTATTAAGCTAAAGTTGTTTTATTTGATCGCCACAAACATACAGTCAGATGGAGCAAAGCGTTCACAAAAAGTGACACATTTTTAGTTAGAACTTGATATAATTAAACTTTCTTAATACTAATAATGAGCTTTCTTTCTACTTAAAAATAATATAAAGTTTAATTACTTACTGAATAATGTAATTGATGTGTATAAATAAAGAATGTTGGAGAGATAATTCATTTCTCGACAGAAATTTATTGATGAAAATAAAAATAAATTTACATATTATGTTCTAAAATTGTTTATTTATTATTTTTAATTCCTACAGCTATGTTTATAAATAAATTGTTTAAATATATTTTTTTAAAACCTCAAGTTATTGAATTTGTTTATGGATAAAAGCAGGATACAGATTCTATCAAGTAACACTCAAGTAATTTATTTCCACTGGCTGCGCCGCCTGGTGGCCTAGTGTAATAAGAACGCGTCGCCAACAGAGTCACCGGTGTTTTGGCTGGTGGCGCCACCTGGTAGCCTAGTGTAATAAGGGCCTTACTTTTATCGATAAAAAAAACAAAATAAAATTAGTACTAAGATATGAAATCATTTCAGCAACATTGTTGTCGACAATTCAAAAGTTTTAAATAATTCAAATGCTTTTTATGTCGAAATTACAATCGTGTTGTTATTGTTTATTAGTAAGCCTCCGTGAAAAATCACAGGCAGATTAATTAGATGCACATCAGAAATACATCTATATAAATAAAAACGTAAATGTGCGTTTGTTCAAAATCGATAATCTCCGAAAGTTCTTCACTGATTGCCTTGAAATTTTGACACAAACTTTCATTTGAATATGTAGAGTGTTTTTATGTACATACTTTTAGAAAAACTACATCATCTATTGAACATAAGAACAACAAAAAATATACTCAATGTTTAACAAAAATGTAAGCGCCATTACATATGTTTATTGACTGTAAGGCCTGTTTCACACCTACCCAGCTGTCGTGTAACCAACATCTAGCCGATATGTAGCCTACGCTGACATGAAATATAAGACCTGTTTCACACCTACCTGGCTGTCGTGTAAACAATGCCATATACACGACAATCGGGACGAAGAGTATTGTACGACTGTTTTCACACTTGCCCGACAAATGTCTTGGTCGTGTAAATGATACCCGGCTGTCGTGCTATTGTAGTAGAAAGTCGGTTGCCCCCACTGCAGTGGACGAGTGCTGGTGTCGGCGAAACAAACCGGTGAAGGAAAATAGGGAAGGGACTAATGACGGAGTACACATCTAACCGACAATTTCTAATAGTCCTGGTTTTGTTGTTCTTGTAATTTATAAAAATACAATTTAAAAACAACAAACTTTATCTAGGCCTACCTTTATGATGAGGGAATTTTAACTGATTAATGTGTACAATTATAAGGACTATAAAACTGTAGGCCTATTTGCAAAATTTGTTTATTTATATACATTGCTAGCTGACCCGTACGGCGTTGCCCTTGGTGGTTGGTATTTTCAGTCTTTTTAACGTAATTGTATTCTTTTTAAGTGTTCAGTCAGTGAGTGGTATTTAGCTTATATATATATAGATCTTAAATAATAAAAGCACTATTGTCATAATAATAAAAGATCTGAAATTATGATTTTAGTAACTTTGATCCCCCCAAACTCCTCCTAAAATTTTGAGTTTGTTGAAACCCTTTCTTAGTGAGCACCTATGGCCCTAGAGGGGCTACATACCAAATTTCATTCCAATCCCTTCGGTAGTTTTGAAGAAGAAATCGTGATTTAATAACTTTGATCCCCCCAAACCACCCTAAAATTTCGCATTTTTTAAACCCTTTCTTAGCGAGCGCCTATGGCCCTAGAGGAAGCTACATACCAAATGTCATTCAAATCTGTTCGGTAATTTTGGAGAAATCGTGATTCAGTAATTTCCCATAAACCCCCTAAAATTTCCAATTTTTTAAAACCCTTTTTTAGTGAACACTTATGGCCATAGAGGAAGCTACATACCAAATTTCATTCCAATCCGTTTGGTAGTTTTGGAGAAATCGTGATTTAATCATTTTGATCCCCCCAAACCCCCCCTAAAATTTCGAATTTTTTGAAACCCTTTCTTAGCGAGCACCTATGGCTCTAAAGGAAGCTACATACCAAATTTCATTTTAATCCGTTCGGTAGTTTTTGAGAAATCGTGATGAGTGAGTGAGTGGTATTTCGCTTTTACATATTATATAGATTATTATATATCAAAATAAAGATTAAAATATTATCTTTTAACTCTATTTTTTCATATTGATATATCAAATGATTTAGAAGTTATTAACAGAAATTAATAATAGAATACGAATGTTTCCGAAGTTAAAAGAATGGGTTTAAATTTTAAATTAATAAAAACGTATTGATGATGAAAGGTTATATTTATTTCTATTTCCAGTTATTTACATTCAACCTCAAAGCAAATCTATATTATTTATATTAATTTATAACCTCAAAGCAAATCTTATAATGTATTATAGCTTACATTAGTTCTATAACTCATATTTAAATAAATCAACTTCTCAAGACATTATTAATTAATTGAAGTATTATTAATTGTATTATTAATTATTATTATTATTATTAATTATTATTAATTGAAGTTGTAAACGTAACCCCAAAGTGTAATCTACGCTTGTGTTGGGTGAAATCAGCTGTTATATTTTATTGTTTCTCACGTACGTACGTATGGACGTACACTCGGTTTTATTGGAGCTGATTGCTCAACGTATGTTGAACTAATGTTTGAAAATCTCAATCGAGTTTTATCTTGCAACTTTGAGTACAAAGTTCTGATTCTTTTTCGAAATGCGTATTTATTCCAACAAAATTGAAATTCGTTTTAATAGCCTACCTTCCTTCTTTCACAACTTACCAAATGCAATAAAAATAGCAAGAGAAATGGGTAAAATATTGTGATTATTTTTATAATTACTGTTGGGTAATAACTAACATATTATTTATATTATTATAACTAATATTATTATTTATACTTTTGAGTATATTCAGTATGAAATAGACAAATATCCTGTGTCAATTTATTTGAACGTTTTTAGGAATTAAATGTTTAAATTTTCGGTTTTGTTAAGTTTTATTTTTCGTCTTTTTAAAATGTTCATATCAAGTTCACGATAGATGTTTCAAAGCTGTTGAAAATTTTGAAGATTTCGAAACCTATTGTTCTATCTAAACTCTGTATAGTGTGATGGCAACTTCAACATAATTACGCCATATTACCAGCTTACTACTTTACAGAAAGGGATGTCTTCTGAAATTCCTTTAATTTGTACAACTTGTCGGATTAAACGTCGGGAATAAGACTCGCCGGACACTTTGACTTGCCTTACTTAAATACTCTCAGGGCATTTTAACTTAAGCTCTAAAATATACAATACGAATAGATACACTATTACAAAAAACCATATGATACAATGCAATACGGCATGTTATTTTATAATATAATACAATAAAATACGAAATGATATTTAACAATAGAATACTATATGACATCCAATGCGACATGTTATTTTATGGTGCATACGGTACGATACGTTTTTTGACTGGAAGTAACTATTTTTACTTTCTCCCCCTATACCATAGTATATGGAGAAAGTATTGTATTCGTCAAAATTTTCGAGTTTGAGTTTTTGGTGGAAATATCCGTTTTGGGTCCCCCTGAACCTAAAAAAGTGGTTTTCGGAGTGATGTCTGTGTGTGTGTCTGTGTGTCTGTGTGTCTGTGTGTCTGTGTGTCTGTGTGGATGTTATCAGACCTAGAGCCTAAACCAGTCGTCCGATTTTGATGAAATTTGGTATGGAGGTATTAATCCACGGTATCTCCAGGCGTTTTTTTCATTTTTGTTAATTTTTTATTTTTAAGGGTAATTTTCCCATAAAAACCCTTAAAATAACGGAAAAATCAACTTTTCTCAAAAACGGCTCTAACGATTTTGATTAAAATTTTATAGTTTATTAGGGACCTAAAGTACTATAAACTGTAAAATTTTGATCAAAATCGTTCGAGCCGTTTTTGAGAAAAGTTGGTTTTTCCGTTATTTTAAGGGTTTTTATGGGAAAATTACTCTTAAAAATAAAAAATTAAGTTCCTATAATGAGGGAGAAAGTATGTGTCAGTTTCCTGATACCGTTTATTTTAAATGTTTTCTACGAAAATTATTTTTTTAAAAGGGTTCTCTACAAATATAAATGTAGGATGTTATTCTGCACATTTATTTTTTTACGCGATCTTAAAGCTCGCTTGGTTCCCCCAAAATAGATCAAAACGTAAAATACCATAAAAATACCCGGTTCAAAGCCATGTGGTAGATTTTACCGTGGGGTTGGCGTACGAAGCACGCAATGCATTGTGTATTGAAGACACTCCCAATACGGGGGTTGGCATGTGAAGCACGCAAATGCTTTGTGTACTGAAAATACTCCCAATATGCAGAATGGCGTGCGAAGCACGCATTGCTTTTTGTATTGAAGATACTCCCAATATGAGGAATGGCGTGCGAACCATTTTGCAGCTATTCAGCACCGTCATGAATAGACCTATTTCCCAAATTGTTGGTTGAAACCCTAAATCATAGGCCTATAAACTTAATTTTGGAAATTTGCTCAACTCACGTCAGCGGTTCAGCTGCGTGGTCGAATTATTATCTTATTTGAATATTTTTAACCATCATATACTTATTTCTATAAGGGTTTTTTCTGTTACGTCCCTTTTTCGCCGGTCCAACTTAACCGATTTTTACGATTGAGGTGTCATTTTAAATCTTATGATCTAGCGCGGCGGTTCTCAATCTGTGGTACGCGGGAACGTTGACAGTGGTACGCGAGCGTAATTAGAGTCAGAGAGAAACAATGCATATTGGCGACGGCGAGCGAGCGGCGACACGCTGAGATTCGTCACGGGAGGGGGAATCGCAGTGCCATACGGACCGTGACTACCCCCAGTCAGAGTTGCCAACCATAGTAAATTATCCCTAGAATTAGGGAAATTTTATGGCTTTTAGGGACTTAGGGATATTTTATTTAAAATCTCTATATTCTAGGGATTTCTATTCAACACAAAATGTTAGTTCACAAATTCTTATTTCTTTTTACTTTTTACGATCTTGTGTTCTTATTTTATGTACTTTGTGTTTCTCTTGCACCTAGACACGAATTTCTTCAGAACTTCGTGCATCTAGCACAGAATTATTGTGATTTTTTCAGTTGATTTAATTTGTGAACTGTGCTTGGCATGGACCATGAATATGTTAAAAGATAATTTGTTTTGTGCTAATATCTATAGATCTCTTATAAAATTACAACCTTACATTTTAATTTTATTCTTAAAACTTAGGGCTGCGTAAGCAAAAGCAGCTTGGATTCAAATCACAAATAAACGCAGCTTAACGTAAAACGGGGAAGTGTGAAGGTTATATTTTCTCTTTTCGTTTGAAAACAATGGAATTAAATTCCGATTCAGACGCTAGGTAGGTATTTTAGGAGTACCTAGATTGGATGATTTTCATTGCTTACTCTTTCAGTAACAATGCTGGACCAAGTACGTCACTTAAAAAATTGAAAATAAGGCACCAAGCAAAAGATGAAAAAGGAGAATTTGTATAAAAAATAGATATTAGATAAGTCATTAAACAGCTGTTTTGATGATTCCTATTATTTAACAGAGATATATGTAGAAGGTACTCGTAAGAGATGTGTTTTTAAATTATACTTTTTCATGGTTCCTATATTATTTTAGTTTTTAGGACATATTGTACCTACCTAGTTAATCCAAATATCTGCTTAGTTTCATTTTTTTGAAAAATATATGTTTTTCGAAAGTCTTATGTTTTATGCTATTTTTTAAAACTAGGGACTTCTAGGGATTTTTCAAGAGCTCATATAGGGATTTTTTTTAACTCTGGTTGGCAACACTGCCCCCAGTCGAGTTATACACTTCGTTGGCGCCGAACGTTCTTACAGCTGCCTGCTTAGCAAGCATAACCAGCAAATTGAAGCGTTGTTGTTTCGTGTAGTTTGTGATTTTATTTCTCAGTGCGAATTTAATCAAGTTCAGTGTTATTAAATTGCTAATTGACGGACAGAAATGGATAAGTGGTTAGTGCGTCCTACGTGTTAGTTCTAAAAAGCAACGAACATTGTCGCCTAGCAAAGAAAATCCTGTTGCCGTAGTCTTAGATGTCGAGCAACCAAGCTGTTCCTCAACTTCCACACCATTGATTCAAACGTCCTAGAAGAACAAGAAATCAGCAAAACGTAAATATGATGAAAAATATTTATCGTTTGGTTTTACTTTTATTGGAAGTGTAAGTGAGCCTGTTCCACAGTGTGTTATTTGTTTGGAAACTTTGTCAAACCACTCAATGAAACCATCTCTCTTAATGCGACATTTTAACACCAAGCACTCCAATCTCAAAAACAAGTCTATAGATTTTTTTAAACGGAAAGAGTCGGAGTTGAGAGTAAACAAAACAGCAATCACATCATTTACGGGTTTGAACACTAGGGCTGTTGAAGCTTCATACAAGGTTAGTCTTAGAATTGCACAAGAACTAAAACCTCATACAATTGGAGAAACTTTAATTTTACCAGCAGCTAAGGACATTGTCTCCACACTTATAGGAGAAAAAGAAGGAAAACAACTTGACGTCGTTTCCTTGTCTGATAGCACAGTTTCAAGAAGAATATCTGACATGGCTTCAAATGTAAAAGAAATTTTACTGAATAAAGTGAACAAAAGCAAATACTTTGCAATTCAAATAGACGAAACTACAGATATTACAAATTTGGCTCAGCTTTTGTGCTATGTTCGGTATGAAGACGAAAATGAAGTCGGTGAAGATATGTTGTTCTGTGAATCTTTATCAGCTCATACAACTGGGGAAGATATATTTGGTAAATTGAATGAGTTTGTGCTCAAGAATGGAATTGATTTCAAGAAATGTGTGGGTATATGCACGGATGGTGCAGGAGCTATGACAGGAGCTCAAAGTGGATTAGTATCAAAACTAAAAAGGGAAGCTCCACAGGCGCAGCATATTCACTGCAGCCTTCACAGAGAAGCGCTTGTAATGAAACGATGTCCTGCAGATTTGAAAGTTGTTTTGAACGAGGCTGTAAAGACGGTGAATTTTATTAAAAGCAGAGCATTGAATTCACGCCTTTTTCACAATTTATGTGAAGAAATGGATAGTATTCATAAACAATTACTGCTTCACACCGAAGTTAGATGGCTATCAAGAGGAAAGGTGTTGGCTCGAGTGTTTGAGTTACGGCACGAGATTTTCATTTTCTTGACGGATTCTGATTTTGAGCTGCGTAATCGTTTTACCAATGAACTATGGCTGTGTCGGTTGGCTTACTTGGCTGACATTTTCACTAAACTCAACGATGTCAACAGGAGTCTCCAAGGAACTTACAATACTCCTTTTCGGGTATGTGACAAAATTAATGCATTGAAACAAAAAATCGATGATGAAGCAAAGAAAGGCAAGGTTTCACTTTTTCCCTCTCTTGGCACCTTTTTCCACTTAGTAGGACAGTACTTAGTGACATAAGTGAACATTGTAATGTGTTGAAGGCAAATTTGAGCAAGTACTTCCCAGAAAACTTTGCGGAGCATTTATGGATGAAAAACCCTTTTATTGACGTCAAGAAGTTGGCAATCCCAGAAAATTTCTCAACAGCTGAAAAAGAGCAACTGCTCGAGTTAAATTGTGATTCAGATTTGAAGGAAGTGTTTAATCAAACAACCCTAATTGACTTTTGGATTCAAAGACGCCAAGACTACTATGAAATCGCCGACAAAGCAGTAACATTTTTACTGCCCTTTTCAACATCCTACTTATGTGAAGCTGGCTTCTCTTCCCTTCTATACCTCAAAAACAAGTATAGAAATAGACTGGCCTGTGTTGAGAATGACTTGCGTTTAAAACTTAGCCCAATCTCACCGAACATTGCAAGTTTGAGCAAATCATTACAAGCACACCCATCTCATTAATTTGTGTAAGAAACAATTTCTTTGTTATTATATTTTGTTTACGAAATAAATTTTTTTGTTCTTTATCACGTTTATTTTCATTCTTCTTTACCAAATACTTATTTTTGTTTTTATAATTGAGCTTTATTTTTGCTTTCAAAATGATGCGTATTGGGAGAAGAATGTAAAATTTTACTACACTAATAATATTTAAAAAAAAAAGTAGTACTTGGTAATTTGAATTTATTGATAAGCTAAAAAGAGCTTGCAAAAAACTACTTAACAATTCTTAAATTAACAAATATTCTCATGCACAACATTATTATTTTTATATCAGTGGTACGTGAAAATACCATTTTATAACAAGTGGTACGCCACCAAAAAAGTTTGAGAACCGCTGATCTAGCGCACCTGCGAATGGCAATTAAAAAAATCATTTCGTTTAGGGCTCCACCCCCAAGCCTTTGATTTATTTCTAGAGGGCGCTTTCAAAGGTCCAGTGCTTACCTACTTGCATTATTACGGTTTTTAACGTGATGTTATTTAACAGCTGATATTTCTTTGAATTGTAGGTGAGTTTCTAACAAACAGAAAAAAATATTAAAATGCGCAATTTGCGCGCAGGCCCCCTAGTCCTAATAATTTTAATAATTAATTAAATTAATTAATAATGCGTGGTCGAATTATGTTTATAAGATTTCTGAAACATCTCGGCGCTTTTGAAAATGTGTACTGGTAGCAACCGAGGATGACGGATTCAAAGTACAAACATTTAGTTTTTGTAGGCACTCAGTACTTTCTTATCAACTTGTTTGTAAACAATATGTTTGTACTTTTTGTAATTGACAATAATTGTGTTGAATTAACGAGAGAAGTATTTGGTAGTTTTGTTTTAGTTTAAGATCAATGAAACTAGAGTAATCTGGTTAAAAATCTGTTATTTAGTTGAAAATGAAAACAAAACACACGAAGTGTTAGGGCCTATTGAAACGCTAGTTTAAAAAAAATGTTATTTGTATAAATAAAAATGTATATGTTCGTTTGTTCAAAATCTGAAATCTCCGAAAGTTCTTCAACGATTACTTTTAAATTTAAACACTACATTACTTTCGAATACAAGCATGTTTTTATATACTTTTTCAAAAACAGCAGCATCTCTATTGAACATAAAAACAAAAAAACAAAATACTACATATTTTACGGCAATTGGAGCGCCTTACTAAATAATAAATAAATATTATGTTGATACAGTAATTACTGTTCGCTTTAATATATCCATTAACAACTGATTTCAAACTTTGAAGCAATTATTTGTATTTCTAACTTTTAGGTTAGGTATTTTTTAAACTGTAGACTTGAGCCTTGCTGGTTCTTTTAACTTTTATTTGCGAATTTCCATAGGAAAAATGAGCTTTTGCAGTGGCCCTTATGGTGAGACCCAAGGTCGGGAGTAGCAAATGAGCACCGAGCATGGTCCCCAGAACACGTTTTGGGGTGTCATTAACATTCATATATATTTTAAGTCCGATTTGGTCCAAATTTGGTACACGTGTTGGTTGTCTACGTCGCTCGGACGAGTTCGTTAGCCAAAAAATCAAACAACTGGAAGTACGTTTTTTGACCGGAAGTAACTATTTTTTGAGATTTTTACTACGAGAATTATTTTTTTTTAGAGTTTTTCTAAAAATATAAATGTAGGATGTTACTCTGCACATTTTTTTACGTGACCTTATAGCTCGCTTGGTTCCCCCAAAATCGACCAAAACGTAAAATACCATAAAAGTACCCGGTTCGAAGCCAAGTGGTTCAAACTCGCGAGGCTACTAGGAGGAAACAAATTTTACTAATATATTGCGTACACACAGACAGCTGTTCAACGCCTTCGTGAGTAGATCTATTTCCCAAATTGTTGGTGAAACCCTAAAACATAGGCATATAAACTTAATTTTGGAAATTTGCTCAACTCACGTCAGCGGTCCAGCTGCGTGGTCGAATTATTATAACTGCTGTTATAAAATATCGGAAATAATTTGATTTGGACATTTAACATTATTTACCATCTGAGCTGTATTATATAAAAAAACATAACATAATTATGTGGATAGAAGGTTCCAACGGAGTTGGCGTGCCGAGCACGCAAGGGTCTCCCCTAGGATGAAATAAATGTATTATCTAAATAAGTAAACATTGTATTTGTAGATTAAATAAATGTTTGTGCTGAAATAACATCTGTGTCCACTTCGTATTATTTGTTTATTAAAAATAAAACTGCGTTATACGTGTCCAAATAATATCGTAGGAAAACAATAGGCTCGCTTTCGGACAGTAACATTATGCGTAAAGACAGCTGACTGCTTCTTATTTCACGCCTGTCGCTCGAGTCGTGCTCCGCATAAACCTTGTCCTTGGATAATACTGTAAAGAAGGCGCTGTATTGAATTTTTATTTCCATATTTTAAAAATAAAATCGATCTTTTTTGTGGAATATAACTGTTTTCGTATTTTTACTGATAAGTAAATAACCAAAGTTTGTGTTAAAACAAATTGTTGTTTTTATAAATTGTTATTGAAAGTAAGGCCTGTAGAATAAAATTTTCTAGGATATATTAACAATTAATTGCGTTTTATTTACGTTTTTAAATAATTTTAACAAAGCTAAACTTTTGAATTAACCATAACAATTTTTTTTATATATATACAGGGTGATTCACGAAAATATGCAGAAACTTCTGGAGCTCTTTCTACATGTAAAAGTAACGAAAAAAGGTCTATAAACATAGCTCCGAAAAACGCTTCGTTTTTCAGATATCCGACATTTTTTACAAAATAATTCATATCTAGAGAAATGTTTGACTGATTGAGTTCAAACTTGGGCATGAAGTTTAACCTAACAATGATCCATCTTAAGAAAAATAAGCAATTATATCCAATCATGCGTTTCAAAATGGCGGCTGTTTTAAAATTTCAAACCTAAATTACTAAAAAACCGCACATTTTAACAAACAATCTCAAGACACATTGTTTGTAGCCCTTTTGATTGCCTGTCGGATGGTGTAATTGTCAAAACAATTGAATGAAGGATAATAATTAAGTTGTGTGTAATAATTGGTTTATTCAACCCGGCATCCTATAACAATATTGTACGTACATATGCTGTCATTATCTTTAACTTAGCAACAACCGATAAGGAATCAAAAGGGCTACAAAAAAGGTGTATTGACATTTTTTATTAAAATGTGCGGTGTTTGAGTAATTTAGGTTTGAAATTTTCAAACAGCCACCACTTTGAATGCATGATTGGATATATAATCCCTTTTTTTTCTTGAGATAGATCATTGTTAGGTTAAACTTCTTGTCAAGTTTGAACTCAATCTGTCAAACATTTCTCTAGATATGAATTATTTTGTAAAACAAATGGCGGTATCTGGAAAACGAATCGTTTTTGGACCTATGTTTATATAACTTTTTTCTTTACTTTTACATGTAGAGTGAGCTCCCGAAGTTTATGCATATCTTCGTATATCATATACTTTTGCTATACATTTTCATCTCAAAATTGTCTGAAGGGCAATTCATTTAATTGATTAATTTTGTGTCGCATTAGTAAGACAACATGTTTCGAATCGTGATTGCATCATCAGTATTACTCCGAAGATCACCATACGTTAAAACTAAAGTACACATAATACACATAAACATTAGGCATTCGCGCACGATGGGAATTGAAGGGGCGCCTGCGCGCTTTGACTATGACGAATTTATTGCGTTTTATGTAATATCTAAGTAATGGGCAAAGTCGGGCCCATTGTGAGTTCTGAATGACAACGACATAAATTATTTACCATGTTTTCAGGAGAGAACAACACTCAGCTTGCGATCATTAAAGAGGACATCAAAAGTATCAGACATTTTTCATGAAGTCGACTTTAAAAGTACCCTTATCCATTTATGCAAATTACGATCGATGACGCACCAAATACTGTCTGAACACACTGATGTAATACGCCAAAATAAGGTGGCTTAGTGCAGGGCGTGTTTTCGAGCGAATTATTCGAGTTGATAGAGGACATTTTTCATTCATGCTGAAAAATATTATGTTCGAAAGGCTGTACAATTTTGGACAATGCTGCATGGATTTTGTACTATTTGGAGTACGGAACAGTGAGCTTGAAACAAAAGGAATTTCAGCTTAGTTACAGGGTATTACTAAGTTGAAGCAGTTGTTTCTTAGCGTCACAAAGTGTAGTTTTACAAGTAGTTATCTGAATTAGGTATCCTAAATTTGAGATCCCATGCCCAGAACTAACTGCTATGTTTGCATCATTCTATGGCTGTGAACAAGTGTTTTTTAAATGAAACCTCCATGTGTCTGAAACAGATTGACAGATGACCTCTTATCTTCACTTCTGAGAATCAGCTCACTCCAATTACAAACCAATGTTAAGACATTTTTAGAAACAGTCACAGATCCATTCGTCGCTCATTCCTCCATACACGTTCAATCAAAACTCATAAAAAAATAATCTATCTATGTATTTCTTTTTAATAAACTTTCCCTTTCCTCTGTCCCTCCCCTACAAAAGTTTGCCAAACACTGATCTAGTGTGTGGTTTTTATTTAACAGCTTTGAAACTTATCGTACTACAAGAACTTTAAATGGTGAGCAAACAAGGTATTATTCAATTAATCAACTCCTATAAAAGCGAGTGTACAATATAATATAACAGCTAATTTCACACATCATATTTGTAATACTTAAATGACACCCTAGCGTTGATTATACTTTGGGTTTATGTTTACAACGTCAATCAATAATATAAGTCTTGTGAAGTTCATTTTTTTTAAATATGAGTTAAAGAAGCAATGCAGGCTATATTAGGTTATATGATTTGTTTCGAGGTAATAAAATGAATATAAATACAAAATTTAATTATCAATATATTCATTTATTCAAATTTAAATAAGAAATATTCATTCGTTTAACTTCGGATACATTCGTACATCTTCGTATAACATACGAACATATTCCGTTATTAATTTCTTTATTATAATATTAATAACTTTTAAATCATTTGATCTATCATTATAAAATAAATAAACGGTACCAGGAACTGGCATATACTTTCTCACAGACATATTTTAATTATTAAACAGATTCACTGTGACTTCATTATTGTAGGAGGGGGTTTTCTTGGCCAAAAAGGGGGTTGTTTTTCAAGAAATTTCAAAACCTTTTTTCGTGCATCTGTACAGGCCTAATTGACTTGTTTGGTGAAAATTTGTTCGAAACCGATCGAATAGTTTTCTCTCTAGCTAATAATAATAATATCCTACTTTAATACCACCTCTCCTAAATTTGTTTCTTATTTCAATGGTCAAGATTGGCGGAGGCTGGCTATATATGCAAAGGATGCTTTGGTATATATATGGGGACTAATAAAAATTGTATTATTAAAATTATTAGGATGGTTAAAAGTATTTAAATAAGATAAAAACGTAGGTTGGTAAAGCTTTGTTGCATAATCGTCTAAATGTGCATACATATGTGTAGCTTGTGTATGTATCAGTGATTATAGTACGTGATAATGTATTTTTTTGTGAATGAAGGTAAGTTATTAACAAATATATTTATTTTTTTACATACAACTAAATAATAATATATATTAGTTTCTTTTTTTTTTACTAGCATTCCGGCAGTCTTGGACCATGCTGCAGCAGTGCAGTTAGAAACAGCTAATTTCTTTTCATTATTGTTTCTGTGTTACTATAGTAAATAGAATAATTTTACTTTTGCTATGTACAATTTCGTTAAAATACGTACTAACTTATTCTGTAATATAGTAAAGCACTGTTTTATTATTAGCGAATTTCCATAAGAAAGATGAGCTATTGCAGTGACCTTTATGGTCGGGAGTAGTAAATGAGCACCGATCATGGTCCCCAGAACACGATTTGGGCTGTCATTAATAATTATATTCATATATGTATATATGTGTTCGCACTCTCGCGGCCGAATTTAAGGCCGATTTGGCCCAAATTTATCACACACGTTGGTTGTCTACGTAGGTAAAAAAAACCACTACGTCGGTTGTTCGTTTGGAAAAAAACCAAGAACCGCAAGCTCGTTTTTTGACTGGAAGTAACTATTTTTTAGATTTTTCGTACGAGAATGACACTTTTTCAGAGTTTTATCTAAAAACATACATGTAGGATATTATTCTGCACATTTTTTTTACACAATCTTATAGCTCGCTTGGTTCCCCCAAAATCGATCAAAACTTAAAATACCATAAAAGTACCCGGTTCAAATTGACGTGGGGGATTTACCGTGGGGGGCATCTTCTGATCCGAGGCCCAACGGCCGAGTTTGTACTCTGCGAGTGAAGTGAAGCAGTCCATAAGCCGATGCCGCAAGGACAAGGGGCAAACTCGCGAAGCTGGATGCTTAGGTACAGATTTTTACTAATATATTTCGTACTCGCCGCCGCCTACTCAACGCCCAGTAGGCCGAGTAGACCAATTCGCCAAATTGTTGGTTGAACCCGTAAAGCATACAAATTTAATTTTCTAAATTCGCTAAACTTACGTCAGCGGTTCAGCTGCGTGGTCAAATTATTATTATTAAATTTTTTTTAAATTAATTTACCAACCTTCAAATGGTCCTGTTGATTTCCCCTCTACTGCTGCTGGGTCTGACTAGTTTCGACACAACTCTGTCATAGTCGAAGACGAATATTTAAAACGTTGAACACATTACACAAATCACTACACAACACATAAAGTGGAAATCAACAGGACCATTTGAAGGTTGGTAAATTAATTTAAAAAAATTTCACAATAATGGTCCAGGAAGTAGGAATCACAATAATGAATTATTATTATTAATATTTATTTTTACTCAAAGTGGGATTTTTTATCAAACTTCTGCAGTGACATTTCTTCTTTTTGTTTTATTCCATGATATTTTCAATATGATACCAGTCAATATTGCAGTACGGACTATGATATTGTATTTTCCATAGTTTATTATTTTACATAACTACATAAACGTAACAAAACCTGTGTAAAATTAGATGATGAAGTTTATTCTAATTATTTATTGTAATTATGTTTCAAGTTTTTCGAGTTTGTTTTTAGTTTTCCAAGTTTTTTAAGATTTATGAGTTTTTTTTTTTTTGCTTTTTGATATTGTCTAGTTTTTTGGGGTGTTCAAGTTTTTTTTGTTTTTTCTCCGATGCTTATAAATGGATTTTCTGTATGCCTAAATCTACAACCAGGGAATGTTTATTTATTTATTTGTACTTTTACTTTTTCAATAATAAAAACATGATGCAATGAACTCGGTAATGTCATCCATAATCTATGTATTAAGTAGAAGTATTGTTTAAACTCAATATAGTTCGCCATGTGAACATATAAACATACCATGTGTTCGCATATCATACAAATTCACTCTCATTATTTTTGTACAACGCGTCTAAAGTAGTTTAATTTCGAAAACCTATCATAAAAATTTGACCGGTAGTAAAAGAGTCCTACCTAATTATGTATTATTACCACCATGTCTTACAAGATGGCTACTAACAGTTGTCTTAATATAATAATATTTTTAGCCTTTCTTATATATTAGACTAGCTGACCCGTACGGCGTTGCCCGTGGTGGTTGGTATTTTCAGTCTTTTTAACGTAATTGTATTCTTTTTAAGTGTTCAGTCAGTGAGTGGTATTTGGCTTTTATATTTATATATAGATCTTAAATAATAAAAGCACTATTGTCATAATAATAAAAGATCTGAAATTATGATTTTAGTAACTTTGATCCCCCCAAACCCCTCCTAAAATTTCGAAATTTTTCATACCCTTTCTTAGTGAGCACCTATACTCCTATGCTAGAGGAAGCTACATACCAAATTCCATTCCAATCCGTTCGGTAGTTTTGAAGAAATCGTGATTTAATAACTTTGATCCCCAAACCCCCCTAAAATTTCCAATTTTTAAAACCCTTTTTTAGTGAACACTTATGGTCCTAGAGGAAGCTACATACTAAATTTCATTCCAATCCGTTCGGTAGTTTTGAAAAAATCGTGATTTAATAACTTTGATCCCCCCAAACCACCCTAAAATTTCGAATTTTTTCAAACCCTTTCTTAGTGAGCACCTATGGTCCTAGAGGAAGCTACATACCAAATTTCATTTCAATCCGTTCGGTAGTTTTTGAGAAATCGTGATGAGTGAGTGAGTGGTATTTCGCTTTTATATACAGGGTGTTGATTAAGTCTGGAACCGGTTTAATATTTCGTATATAAGGATATGTAAGGATATGCCACCCAACGATAATTGGGAGTATTCAACATTTTTGAGTTACAGCCATTTTGATTTTTTCAACATTGATTTCAAGTGGTTCAACCGAATAATGTTGTGTGGCATATCGTTTGAAAGCTTATTTAATTCTGAATACAAAAAGAATAATAATTAATATTAAAACAAAAATAGTACAGCAAAATGGGGCAAAATCGGAAAACGCGATTTGTTGTTTTTTGGTCGCCATTTTTAATCGGTTAAAAATATGGATGTGCAAATTTCACCGTTGGTTTTTTCTTGAAATTCTTCATTGAAATGATGTATCACATGACCGCCTTCCTATTTAAAAAAACAAAGTTACATTCAAAATGGCGGATCCAAGATGGCGGATAGATTTTTTGATATCTTAATAAAATAGTATTTTTACACAGAGTAGGTTCCTCAATCACATCTACCTTCAAATTTTCCTTATATACGAAATATTAAACCGGTTCCAGACTTAATCAACACTCTGTATATATAGATAAAACTATATTATTACCAAAATATATACCTGATTAAGTTCTTAGTTTACTGCGGAGAAGTAAATTCCACCTACAAGTTCTGCCTCAACATAGTTCAGTGATATAGTTGAAACTATGTTGGCCTATGCTTAGTTGGTTAAACCCTGCTAAGATACAGAAGCATAGGTCACCTTTTGTGGTATACAATCCAAGCCATACTATATCCATGTAACATTAATACTGTTGTGTGTTACTGTGTAAGCAATATCTGTCGTGACCAACACAGAGCTGTCTTCAGGAAAACGTTGCTCTAAGAATTTGTAGATCTTTCATTTAAGATTAACAAATTATCCGGGACAATAGTCTACAATCCAAGTAGAATAAGTTTTAAGGAGGAGCGCACTGATGGGTTATCTTAGCTTGAAGTCGAGTATTTCCAAACATCCCTGATTTGAACCGCGGACTTTTAGCTTCTCTGTGACTTACTGTAGGGATGAAAGTTCTGGGTACGTAGCTCGGCGGAGGACGGGTACTTTTCTAAAAACATCGTCATGAACTTCTGCTTGCGTCTGGCGCAGCAACTTTAAGTCGACGACTGATAATTGTTTGTGAACAGTTACGCACAATACCCTTTATACAAACCCCGAAATCACAGTCCAATGTTAATTTACTTCCTCGTAGTAATAAACCTTCTGGATACTGTATATTAGCGAATTTCCATAGGAAAAATGAGCTATTGCGGTGGCCCTTATGGTAAGACCCAAGGTCGGGAGTAGCAAATGAGCACCGATCATGGTCCCCAGAATACGTTTTGGAGTGTCATTAAAAATCATATATATATGATGTATATTTATGTAAATATGTGTTCGCACTCTAGCGGCCGCATTTTAGGTCCGATTTGGTTCAAATTGGTAGCCAAAAAAATCCAACAACCGGAAGCATGTTTTTTTACCGGAAGTAACAATTTTTTTAGATATTTCCTACGAGAATGAATTTGTTTTTGAGTTTTTCTACAAATATAAATGTAGGCTGTTATTCTGCACACTTTCTTTTTTACACGACCTTATAGCTCGCTTGGTTCCCCCAAAATCGATCAAAACGTAAAATACCATAGAAGTACCCGGTTCAAAGCCATGTGGTGGATTTTACCGTGGGGTTGGCGTGCGAAGCACGCAATGTTTTGTGTGTTGAAGATACTCCCAATATTCGGAATGGCGTGCGAAGCACGCAATGCTTTGTGTATTGAAGATACTCTCAATTCGCGGGTTGGCGTGCGAAGTACGCAATGCTTTGTGTATTGAAGATACTCCCAATATGCGGAATGGCGTGCGAACCATTTTTCAGCTATTTAGCACCGTCGTGAATAGACCTATTTCCCAAATTGTTAGTTGAAACCCTAAAACATAGGCCTATAAACTTAATTTTGGAAATTTGCTCAACTCACGTCAGCGGTTCAGCTGCGTGGTCGAATTATTTTCTGTTAAAACCGTTATAAAAGGATTGTTGTAAAAACTAGTATGTGCACCGTTTCAAATTTGTTAAGACAGAATATCAACACAATTTTATTTATTTAAACTTTTAGCGGAACTTTGAGGCTTATAACATTCTTATTAATGCCTTTAAGATAAAAATTCATTTTCCAATATTTTTAAACTGAATGTGTACAATTAATATATAAATAATGTTTAATGTTAAATTTGTTTATATGTAATATATCAAGGGAGCATGCAATAGTTACCATCAGGAGAGTAGTCTGTCGGTTTGTGGGACTCCCGGTTTACCCACTAAACCCTAACCTCTTTTTCCAACATCCTGCTCCGGAACAACTTTCGTATTACTTCAGACCAGGACTTATCGCGCTTAGTTTATGTATACCATTATCTTGTGTAACTGTACGGTCTTGTAGGTTTGTTCTCTTCTTGTCCTCTACGCATGTTTCTTCCTTCTTGCTTAGCAGAACATCTCCTACATACTGGGATATAACTCTGCAGCCCAACTCTTCGAACACCATTCGTGAAACGATGTTTCCAGGTGTTATTTTTCGAATAACTTTCTCCAGTCTGTAGCTTTCTTAGGCCCACCGCGTGCATTCAAAAAAAAAGAAAGAGCCGCGTCGTCCTTCTGAGCATCACACATTCGACATTCTGGTGTTCTAACTTTCCCTGTTTAGATAGTTTCTGAAAAATCCATATCCTGTAAAAATTGCTTAAATTAACAGTTCACTTGTCCGTGTCTTCTCTGCAGCCAGGGTGCTAGATCCTGAATAAGACGGTGCGTCCATCTCCGTGCGAGGTCCTCGTACCATCTTCTCAGCCATTGAATCCTATCTTGCTTCCAGTGATGCTAATTTCCCTCCAACTATTGGGCTACTGTCGTAAATTTTCTTTTTTTCTAAGGCCAGCAAATCTCCGTGATCACAAAAACCGCGGCTTCAGATACAGTGCGGTAAGAGGAAGCAATTCTCAAGGTGTTTCTGCGCTGTACAGCCAATAATTTCTTCAAGTATTTTTTCTTTGTTACAGCCTCTCTGCTCCATACAGTAGAACTACCTGCACAGTCTCCATTAGGACTCTCGTCTTTGTCTGACTGGATGCCCCGAGATTTCTCATCGGTCTGCTTATTCATTTTGTTAATATAATTACTTACTAAAGTAATTTTTATAAAATTAATAAGCACTTGGGGATTACCTAAACTTTATTTTAAATTTTTGAGACGAGCTTTCTAAAATTTGTAGATAAGCGCTATTGTTTTTAATTTTCTACTATTGGCTATCATTGACCTCTGTTAAGTATTAAACTAAAATCTTATCTTCTAAAGCGAGAGATAATTGTTTGTCTGCTAAATGGATCTGGAATCTCCGTCTAAGGATTTTTTATTTCTTTATTTTATATTAGGCTTTTGGCCACGAGAAATCGATTGGAAATGGTCACCAGTCTGGGAAAATTCGTTTTCTACGTCTTTTTATTAAATTAAAAAGTGAAATTTGTCCATTTTAAACAATACAAAGCACAGCTGATGCAAATGTTTTCAATGCAATTACAATAATCATCTGCTTTCTTTTAAACTGTATATTTTATTAGAGGTAAGCCTAATGTTGTATCTATTTATAGTTACCATGGCAACGAATACATAATAAACATACCCTTTATTTAGTTGTTTAATGTTATAGGCCTAACCTAAACGATGTTCACGGAAATTTGCAATAATAGTAGTTATTGACGTGAGCGAACTAGGCCCTAGGAATAAATCGATATTGAAATAATACTTTAATTTAGGCCTGACTTATTTCTGAGGCATAGCGTTGAGATTGTGGTTAATCCTTTAAACTGTATTTTTATTACAGGTAAGCCTAATGTTGTATATACCCTTTATTTAGTTGTTTAATGTTATAGGCCTAACCTCAAAACTCAATAATCCAATATTTATTATTGAAATCATAGCCCTGCTTATAATCGAGCTTTAGCTCGGTCTCCAGGTACTTACCAAAATATTAGAGTAAATAAGTGAGTTCGCAGAAATCGCAAACTAGTTTACTCAACAGGACGCAAGCATGTTTAATTTCCTATCTAATGGAACTGTCAAAACTATCGAACTAAGGAGAACAGTAAAACAGCGTTGTGCCGTGTTCTGAGTCAATATTTTACCAAATAGTCATTTTAAGTCAGAATAATTCGATCACGCAGCTAAACCGCTGACGTGTTTCGAGCGAATTTCCAAAATTAAGAGTATACATTTTAGGACTACAACAAACTATTTAGAAAATCTACTCACGAAGGCGCTGCCTGCGTGTACGAAATATATATTGATAGAATTTGTTTGTACTTCAGCACTCGCTGCAGTTTGGGGATGTATCTAAAAAAAATTAATGCAGTATATGATATTATCCTACACAATTTGTTTTTACTTTCCTTACCCTATACTAGGTAAGGTAAGTATTGCGATCGACCCAAAAATTCGATGTCGAGTTTTCATAATATCTTTACGTTTCAAGGCCCCCTGAGTCCAAAAAATGCATTTTTGGCAATTGGTCTGTCTGTGTGTCTGTGTGTCTGTGTGTCTGTGTGTGTGTGTGTGTGTCCGGAGTGCACAGGGCAAACGGCTGGACGGATCGAACTGAAATTTACAGGATATCTTCAAACACGTAAACAATTAAACCCATGTAAATTTGAAGCAAATCGGAGGTGGTGTCTTACCGTGGGACCAGTTTTTAGCACATTTTTGGTATTTACTCCAAAACCCCTCTAACGATTTTGATTAAACTTTGCTAACATACTCTACTCAGACCCCCTTAACACGCTATGTACGCTATATACCCTTAAAAATTCGTTGAAAAAAGTTATTACAAAAACGCAAGTTATTTTGTTTGTATCTCCGAAATGGCTGGTCCTATCGACTTGAAAATGGTCTCATTCGATTCAGCGTCCAAAAGAATGTCAAAAAAAGATACCCCACTCAACTTTTTCCATTTTTTCAAAAATTGACCCCAAAAACGCCCTTTTTGGGGGCAAAAATTACTTTTTTTAAACTAGCCGTGTTTGGTATCGCCCTTGACATTTTTTGGGGTGAGAAATTGATTGAGACCAAAATCAGGTCCGTGGGATTAACCGTTTTGAAGTTAGTGCCGCTTTCTTCGAAACGGATACTCCTATTAACTCGAAAATGGTATCATCAATCTCTCGCTCGAAAAATTTGGTAATTGATACAGCATCTATTTTGGTAAGGAAAGTTGTGTGATGTGCACACCAGATGTTTTACACAACCTTTTAGCCCGTCCGGTTCCCCCAAAATCTATCAAAACGTAAAGCACCGTAAAAGTACTCGGTTAAAATCTCAATAGGGGATTTTACCGAGGGGTATCTTTTTATCCAAGGCCGACGGTCAGGATGCAAACTCGAAAAGTTCAGTCCATAATCTGAGGACGCAAGCTCGAGGAGCAAACTCGCAAAGCAGCCCGTGAGCCGTGAGGGTTGGATGCAAACAAATTCTACTGATGTATTTCGTGCATGCAGGCAGCTCTTCATTGTCTTCGTGAGTAGACCAATTTCCCAAATATAAGTTGGTTGAAACCCTAAAACTTAGACTATAAACTGAATTTTGGGAATTCGCTCAACTCACGTCAACGGTTCAACTGTGTGGTCGAATTATAGAATAAGATAACAAAATGTCCCAAAAAAACAACCCTATTGTAAAAATTTACCCGCAAGAAAACCTTCACAGCCGAAAAAAGAATATTGATATGAAAGAAATCCCTCCAAAGGAGCATGTTCAGTGCTTCGCGCCTCGGTCTTGATGTGCACATACAAACCTGTGTAAAATAGTTAATTTCTTTCGTCGCTGATTTGATTGACGGAGAGCTTCAAAATTCTTTCAAAGTTGTTTGGGGAGAGCTTGAAATTTGTTTCAACGCTGTTTGTCGTGGTGCTTGTTATTTCTTTCGACGCTGTTTGGTGGGGAGCTATTATAACGGAAGTAGGGGACGAGGAGACGAGATTATTCGGCTTCAAATTGTGATCCCATTGATCCACAATGAATTGAATGGTCATTAATAACTTCGACATCTGATGGTCCCAAGAGTTGAAATTTGGTACACGTCCTTCGAAAATAGGTATACGAAAAATCAATACCAGTGACACCCCCAGAAAAAAAGGGCGGAAACCCGTACCCCCTTTATTGGGAGGGGGGACAAATTGCACAAAAGGCACTTCGTTGGAGCATAACGAATGTGTGTGCAAAATCTAAGCTCGATCCGTTAAGTTTGTGAGGCTGTAGCCTTGTCAAAGAACAAGAACAAGAAGTAGAAAAACTTAAAAAAAAAAAACGATTTTAATACTTCCATAGCTCCGTGATATGATGGTCCCTAAAATTAAAATTTGGTTCACGTCCTCAGGGGCCCCTCGAAAATCGGTGTACGAAAAATCAACATAATTGACCCACAGGGACCCTACCTTCCTATAGGGCCGTCGGTACTCTCTAAGAAAGGGTTTTAAAAAATTCGAAATCTTAGGGGGAGGTTTGGGGGGGTCAAAGTTACTAAATCACGATTTCTCTAAAACTACTGAACGGATTGGAATGCAATTTGGTATGTAGCTTCCTCTAGGGCCCTAGGTGCTCGCTAAGAAATGTTTTTAAAAAAATCGAAAGTTTAGGGTGGTTTGGGAGTCAAAGTTACTAAAAATCCCCATAAGAAATACATAGTAGGCCTACATAATATATTTATTGATATATTTTTTGGTTAAGTATAGGAAACCTCTATCTTACAAAACGCCATTATATGACAATTGTATTCCTATAGCGTTAAATGTTGGTACTACTATCTTTGTCTTAATACATTTATAACGGCTTAACGTTCGCCCTAGATCAATATTTAATTTGCTTATGAAATTAATCTTAATTTAAGAAATACTGAGAAACAAAATAAATCTCCGGAACTTTTGTTCAAACACTGCTTCTTTCCTTTATTAAATCTGCATTGCGAAACGTTAACAAGTAATTTTCCTAAGTATATACAAAACTGTTTATTCTTCCAATAATGTGATTAAATTAATGTTGCAGATACAATCCAGTCCTGTTCCAGTCATTGCCTTCACGCTGAAGTATGGTACGTATCATTGCGTTCTGTCAAAACTGTCTTCTATGCAAATTTATTTTGTAAACAGAAATATTTCATTGATTATTGAATGAATTTGTGCCGATAAGAACATCCGTATAACACGTTCACTGCTACGCAAATTTCGAATTTTCTATGCTAGGAGCTGACCTTTTATTTTTCATATTTACAGCCTAAATGAGTAGAAATTACTTTATTTTTTAACCTTTCTACGTAATAATCACTAATATTTTAAAGCGGACGCACATGTGCGTCCATAGCACATAGGCTTAAAATTGGCGTGTGAAGCACGCAATGCACTGTGTATTGAAAATACTCAAAACACGGGGGTTGGCGTGCGAAGCACGCAATGCATTGTGCTTCGGCCGCTTTTCATAGTCTTCACTGTCAAGCTCACATGTGCGTCCTTAGCAGTGAATGTGTTAACAGAATTTACATTGGATTGTGCTGGCACAAACAAAATATTTTAATCAGAATCAAAATGTTTGGAACTGAAATGATTGAGGATGTTTGTTTGATCTCCGACTCCATCAAGTCAGGTACCACAAACTATTTTATTTAGAATCAAAATGTTTGGAACGGAAATGATTGAGGATGTTTGTTTGATCTCCGATGCCATCAAGTCAAGTGCCACAAAATATTTTAATCAGAATCAAAATGTTTGGAACTGAAATGATTGAGGATGTTTGTTTGATCTCCGACTCCATCAAGTCAAGTACTAAAAACTATTTTAATCAGAATCAAAATGTTTGGAACGGAAATGATTGGGGATGTTTGTTTGATCTCCGACTCCATCAAGTCAAGTACCACAAAATATTTTAATCATAATCAAAGTGTTTGGAACGGAAAT
>JAGFPH010000927.1:276496-287914 GCA_018207615.1 Philaenus spumarius
ATTTTCCGTTCACCAAATAGTCGTGTAGGGTGATGTTTTTAAGAAGCATGTCACTGGCGAAATCGAATCGCTGTAGAGATGCCGGGCGCTTCGGTGGCAGTGACGTCATAGCCACCAACGACCTGCGCGTGACACATACCGTCTTGTTCTAGTTACCGTGGGTTTAACCACTCCCATGATACGAATTGATGACAAATTCCGTAACACGAAATATTTTGATTCAGCGTAAAGGGTATGTGCATAACGGGGGGGGGGGGGGGGGGGGCAGAAACGGGTACTACGAATGAAACCGTTAGTTCTTCAGCAAGTCCTGTGTTCTCTGAAAATAAGTCTTCACCGGGCATTTTTGATCATAAACATCAGTAGCACGTCTTTCAGAAGAATGTTTAAAAACCTTGGTGGATTCCCATATAGAAAACAAACTGGTGAACTTTAAAATGTAAGGGACAAAAAAAGAGATTATTGCGCCTCAGTATTTGCAATGTGCAGTATTAAAACCTTGCTGGGTTCCTCCAAAATGTACTTTATACTTTAAAGTAAAAAAATATACTTTACGGTTTTCTCGTGAAAGTCATGCACATCTAAACGGTTTCATCAACAAGCAAACAATACATTTTCTTGCACTTCAACATCCTGACGATGTCATAGAGAAGCCACAACACGGTGGCAGTATGGTGCATTGTATCAGGGAGAGGCATATTGCGTCCGTATTTCACTGACGACAACGGGAATGCTGTTACTAGGCTATAAACCAGGTACGTTATAAACTTTTGCAAGAGATCCAAGAGGCTTTGTCCTGCTTGCAATATAGCTTTGGCGCCCAGTGGTTTCAGCAGACGCTGTTTTATCGTTAACCTTTGTTCGATAGTTTTGACAGTTTTACCATACGACAAAAAATTGCACTGGCTACAAAATATATTCTTGCAGGCGAGGAAATAAAGCACTGAATCTATGATAATTTTAGCAGTAAGACGGATCGAGATACGGTTTTTTGCATTCGATTCAGGAAGCCGTCAGGAAAGTTTGTGACCCCATGCGATCGATTAGAAATCAATATTGCATCGGTGCATAAGAAAAATGCTTTTTTTAAAGTGCATTCAATGAGCAGATTAAAGAAAAATGTATAACTCGGTCAATAATGACAGAAATAGGCCCAATTTTGGTACTCAGGGTGTTTTGGGGTCGGTGAACACGAATATAATATCGACGATGACCCCGGAGCACCTGGGGCCCAGGATGGGTGATATCCACTTCGTCCCCTGGAATTTTCTATAACTACCGGAAAAAGTGGGTGAGTTCTTTGAGATTCCAGAAGATGACGTAAATATCACCCGCCCTGGGCCTCGTGTGCTTTGAGGTATCTTCGCCAATATTATATTCGTGTTAAGCGAACCCAAAAATCCCCAAGAACGAGTTTCGATCAATTTCGTGGCGTATTTCTAGAAAATTTCAGGAGACGATGGATATAACCCGTCCTGGACCCCAGGTGGTCCGGGGGTCATCGCCGATATTTTATTCGTGTTCAGCGACTCCAAAAACCTCCGGGTAACGAGTCTCGATCAATTTCGTGGCGTATTTCTAGAAAATTTCAGGAGACGACATGGATATCACCCACCCTGGGCCCCAGGTGCTCCGGGGGTCATCGCCGATATTTTATTCTTGTTCAGCGACTCCAAAAACCTCCGGGTAACGAGTTTCGATCAATTTCGTGGCGTATTTCTAGAAAATTCGAGGAGACGACGGATATAACCTGTCCTGGACCCCAGGTGCTCCGGTGGTCATCGCCGATATTATATTCGTGTTCAGCTACCCAAAAACCTCCGAGTACCAAAATTGGGCCCAGTTCTGTCATTATTGTACGAGTTATACATTCTTCTTTAATCAGCTTATTGAATGCCCTTTTAAAAAATGCATTTTTCTTATGCACCGATGCAATATTGATTTCTCATCAATCGAATCCCACTTTCCTGGCGGGTTCAGGAATCGAATGCAAAAAACCACATCTCGATCCGTCTGACTGCTAAAATTATCGTAGGTTTGGCCTGTTTTTGTGCTTTATTTCCTTGCCTATTGATGTTTTTATAAAAATGTATAGTTTTAAGTTGTTCTTTTAAAATGTATGAAGTTAACATTTTTTAATAGCCGCCGTTTTGAAACGAATTACTGTATTATTGAAACAAGTACTGTATATTATTAGCGAATTTCCATAGGAAAAATGAGCTATTGCAGTGGCCCTTATAGTAAGACCCAAGGTCGTAGCAAATGAGCACCGATCATGGTCTCCAGAACACGTTTTTTGACAGGAAGTAACTATTTTTTGACATTTTTTCTACGAGAATGAATTTGTTTTTGAGTTTTTTCTACAAATATAAATGTAGGCTGTTATTCTGCACATTTTGTTTTTTTACGCGACCTTATAGCTCGCTTGGTTCCCCCAAAATCGATCAAAATGTAAAATACCATAGAAGTACCCGGTTCAAAGCCATTTGGTGGATTTTACCGTGGAATTTGCTCAACTCACGTCAGCGGTTCAGCTGCGTGGTCGAATTATTTTTTTTCAAACTAGGTCTTTAAATCGTTGAGTACCGTACTCAATCAGTTAAACCGGCCTAGAAAAACAAATTATTTAGTAAAACGCTCAAAATGACTGAAAATGGAACCTAATTATGATTATCGGACACTTAGGTGAATTATTAGTCCACACTTTTGAAATATCTTGTGTGTAAAGAGTGTCCAGTAAGTAAAGTGCCAAACTTCGGGAAATTGTTCTATTCGTAAAAATAAAGAGAAAATAAAAAATAAAACTTTTCCAAAAAACGCTTCGTTTTACAGATATCCGCCATTTTGTTTTTTACAAAATAATTCATATCTAGGGAACGGTACGATCGATTGTTCAAACTTGGCACGAAGTTTAACCTAACAATGATCTATTTTAAGAAAAATAAACGATATATCCAATCACAAAATGGCGGCTGTTTGAAAACTTCAAATCTAAATTACCCCAAAACAGTAGATTTTAACAGAAAATGTTAAGACAATTTTTTTGTAGCCCTTTTAATTCCCTATCGAATGGTGCAGCTGTCAAAACGATCGGGCGAAGGATAATAGTTATGTTCACTTGGTTTGTTCAACCCGGCATCCTATACCAACACAGTAAACACAACAAACAGCATACGTACCCACAATATTTCCGTTCGGAAATCAAAAGGGCTACAAAAAAATGTATCTTTATATTTTTTGCTAAAATGTACGGTTTTTGGGTAATTTAAGTTCGAAATTTTCAAACAGCCGCCATTTTGAAACGCATGATTGGATATAATCGTTTATTTTTCTTAAACTAGATCATTATTAGGTTAAACTTCATGCCAAGTTTGAACTCAATCGGTCAAACCGTTCTCTAGATATGAATTATTTTGTTAAAAAAAAAAAAAAAAAAATGGCGGATATCATAAAAACGAATAGTTTTTCGAAAAAAATTTTATTCTTAATTTTAACCATATACAGTAACCATTTTCCGAAGTTTGGAACTTTACTACGGGATACCCCGTAAGACCAGGCTTCGGAAAAAAATAAAAATAAAACAGTTTTTAGCCTAACACTTACCTTTCTCCCTCTGATATATAAAAAAAAGACAACAGTAGTTATTAATTTGTTCGGTTCCCTTGCATGTTGGATAATTCTTAAAATTACAGAAGGCACTATTGCTGTATTGATGATAATTTAGTGAGTCTAAAGATCATCAAAATATAGGCCTATATACTCTCTGAGTGGATTGTTTGGCCTATCATTTACTACGTTCCTATATCAATGTTTTACATAGTAAATAAACGGTACTAGAAACTGGCACATACTTTCTCACAAACATATTTAAATTATTAAACAGATTCACAGTGAGTTCATTTTGGTAGGAGAGGTGATTTCAAACTAGGAGATTAACTAATAAATATTATTATTATTAGCTAGAGATAAAACTATTTGATCGATTCGAACAAATTTGCACCAACCATGTCAATTAGGGCTGTATAGATGCACGAAAAAAGGTTTTGAATTTTTTTGAAAAAAACCCCTTTATGGCCAAAACCCACCTAAAATTAGTTATTATTATTAGCTAAACGAGAATTTTTAGAAAGATGCGGTTATTTGCATATGGTATGGTACATTAAAGGCTACAAATAAGCCAAATTTTATCAAAATCGTTTGAGCCGTTTTTTTTATAAAAAAATAATAACTGTTTTTTTTTGCCAAAATAGGTGTTGTTTTTCAAAATTTTTCAAAACCGTTTTTCGCGCATCTATACAGGCCTACTTGACATGTCTGGTGCAAATTTGTTTGAAATCGATCGATAAGTTTTCGCTCTAGCTTTGTATACATACAGACATACATACATACAGACAGGCATTTTGTAAAAAAACACTTTTTTGGACTAAGGGGGTCCCAAAACGGATATTTCAACAAAAATCTCAACATCGATTTTTTTCGATCACTATACTTTTTCTATACTATAGTATAGTGAGAAAGTAAAATTACAAATATTAATAGTAATAATGAAGAGCACAGCATTGACAATACTTACTACTGTAATATTTACTATCAAGAATTAAAAAAAAATTATAAATTTAATTAGTTTAAATGAGTAAAATATTTGCAAAGTCTACTTACATTAATTGGTTCACTTTGTAGGATTGATTCGGCAACTAACTGGCAGAGAAGTTTCATCTTCACCGAACTCTGCAAGATACGCCAACGAGAAACCAGAATTAATTAAGAGAAATACCATTACATTACTTCCAACTTTGTTCCAACCAGGTCGCTTTGTTATAAACTATTCCTACTCTTAAGACCAAAACGTAAATTAAATTATAACTAACCAGGGGAAGCATGTTTGTCCAAATTAGACGATTCTGTAAATAGCTACTGTATTGTGACAACATTTTCATTAATTGTAAATACATCGAAGATATTATATTAGTAGAAAACACTTTACGATGTTTTATTGTTCTTTAGGGCGCTTATATAATACCCTCACTGTAGGAATGTGTCCCGAGGGGAGAGGAAATGAGGGGTTCCCACCCTTTGTTGAGTTTAGCTGCAGCCGTACAACCTCAATAAAAAATAAAGACCTCTGTCGCTTCACTGTACAACTTGTGTTTTCTTTATCAGTGTAAATAACATTTTCCTCCATCTACTACTTTAAGAGGTATTTTCTGCCTCATTAATAGGGTAGAAAGAACCACTTATCATCCGACGGGCGGAAAAGTGACCATATTAATTAAAAAACTTCGCGGACCATGAAACTGCGTGCACGTATGAAAGTTGGTTAAATCAAAGTTAATGTGTATATATTTATTTTTGTGTGTAGTGTTTTATGTTTTTTGTTAAAGTTTAATGTTTTGACGACCTCTACGAAGTGATATACTGATGATGGAGTTTCGGCTCCGAAACGCGTCTTTGTAACAAGACAACGCATAGTCACATGACGGAACCATAAAGGTAATAAAATTTATTACTCAATATATTATATAATTGTGACTTGGACACCAACAATGAATATTATACTAGTTTTTATTAAATCTAAAGATCTACAAGTCTGACATGTATGGTGTTTATACTTAAAGAGAAGATCTTTAAAGGTCTTAAAGAGACCTTAAATGAAGGTCTTAAAGAGAGGATTAATTAAGTTTTTTAGAAAACCTTAAGTCTGGGGTAACCCCTCCCTCTTCTTGGGATAACCCTTGTAAAGTGACTTTTCAATCAGTCCAAAGCATTTGAAAAGACAGCTGATTCTGTTAATTTACTATATATAAACAAAATGTTTCTATGAAATTGTTATTAGCAATAATAGATTAAGTTTGCTACAGCAAAATAATGTACATAGTTTCGTACTTTCTTGTTTGAAACACAATTAGAGGGAGCAATCAACTCCCTTTCTTTCTACTTCGACTGATTTTGAAAACATCAAGTCGGAATTCGTCCAATGTATTTGAACCCAGTTTCGAAGTTAGCAAGTATTCGCAGCTAAATGTTGTATAAACACTTTCTACAGACCCTTGTTCAATATTTACCATTATTTTCAAAGAGGCAATAAGAGGCAATAAGAGGCAAAAAAAGGTTCAGTGATTTGAACTGAAATTACTTTTTGTAAAACTGTATTCTTGGAATCTTTTTTACCTACTTGAAACCCTTTTTTATAACTTCTAATACTAATGATGAACACAAAAAATAACTTTCACATCCAAAACATTTACTGTACAACAAACGTACATTTGTTTTGTAGATTCATTTGTTGTTATCATTTCAACTTTTTCTGACTTTTTTTATGAATATACTAACACTATAGCATTAACTTTTTGTTCCCATCGTCTGAAATTTGGGTTCTGATCGTCTAAGATGTTGATTAGTATATACTCTCACTCCTAGTTTAGTGAGAGTAAAAAGTATAAAAAATAGGTTTTTAAGCGGGTTTTCGAGATTTGCTCCACTGATGCGCGCCGGTGTAAAATGTCTGTAGAATCCTTAGTGTTACTTAAAATAAACATTTTAAGAGTTTAGTTTAGAATTAAATTGTATGTAATACTAATATTACACATGGAAATGGAAAGTTGTAAGATTTAATTGTGATGGCGAAAATGATACGTCAGAAGCCAGTGAAGTCAAAGATGTTAAAATAGTTTTCTACCGATATAAATTCAAAACTCTTAACTTTCTTTAAATTAAATTACCAAAGTTTTATACGATTCTGATCTTCCTTTTGACACTCGGTTTAAACATCTGAGATTCTCTGAAGGTAAAATTAGATTACATTTCAAAAACTTAACTAACCGCGGATAATTTAATTACATTATTGATTTACTTGAGTCTCTGATTAAGGTTTAGGACTGAATTAGAGCTTTGAAATAATGAACTAGACATTTCCAGATACGAATAGCACAATAGTAAGTAGAAATAATAAGAAATGTATGTACTAGCGAAATTCCATGAGCTATCATAGTGGCCCTTATGGTAAAACCTAGGCAGTAGTAAATGAGCACCGATTATGATCCCCAGAACACGTTTTGGGATGACATTAAAAATTGTATATGTATATGTGTTCGCACTCTAACGACCCCATTTTACGCCCGATTTATTCTAATAATGTCACTAATGATATTCGAGATGCTTGTTTTATTGTACAATAACATATTTAAATCGAACTGATATTTACTAGAAATGCTTGTAAACAGAGTGCGGCTCGTGCAACCGTTGCAAATCGAAACTAAACTTCTTTTTCGTAATTATCAAAATATAGGTTAGTATCATCATAACTGCGGGACAGTGTCCGCATTAAAAAAGCTCTTTATCTCGATGATACGCCAAACTAATATTAGGTCTATACCGATAAAATTTATTCGCTGCAAGAGAGAAAGACGTGATTACACATTTTATTTCTATATTTTTTTATTTATTAAATATTGTTACTAGTGGTTTGTGATTTGTTTCTACAATTTTTCTAGAACTACTAAAAATATATTTAGGAAATCCCTCACATTCAAATACTATGGCTTACAATTTAATTATTATTAATACTTCAATTTGCCCACAATTTGTGTGCATTGTTGAATAATTTACTGGGATAATTTAACGATTATTACTAATTCGAATAATTAATTCATATTTTCTTTAACTGGAAAAATTATCAAGCCTGGTTTCGAAAGTTCGAGGATTCATCTTTTTGCAATACCTGACTTCACAACCTGCCACCATTATTACTTATAAGCTTTGTGTTTCTTCGTTAAAATTTGGAAACTGAAACAATTTTAAAGATTTTACAAACCCTGCCTAGTTTTAATTTTGATTTGCTCAACGGTGTTCAACAAATGTTTCTGGAGTTTCATTCACAGGAGATTCGACAAATCTTGAATCAAAAGGAAAATGTCGAACTAAAAGTGAGGTAGTAGAATTAAACTAAAGAATCCGTTACATACCTTCTATGTACATCTACAGTCCTTTGTTAAGCCTAGCCCACACTTACAAACATGTTTGCAAACAGTTTGCCACTTTTTTTTCGTGTTTCTCATTTGTTTCTCCGATATTTGCCGAAAGTTTTCAAAATGTTTGCGAACAGTTTGCAAACAGTTTGGAAACTGTTTGCAAACAAATGACAAACATTTAACTTGTTTCAGCAAACAAAAAACAATGTTTTCTGTTTTCCAAACCAAATGAAAAACACGCAAACATGTAGACCAGGCAAAGTATTGAAAAATAAATAAATTTATGCCTACAGCTCCGATTGGAATGCAGTTTTCTGCATCGTGTTCAGAAAAATACCAGGAACAAAGTCTACATACGAACAGTTTCGGGAGAAAGCGGAAATGCATCGCCAGTGCATCTAAAAGTGCATAATTTTTTTGATACCTCTAAAAATGGATGAAAAGCCGTGAAAACCGGTTTTTGGGGGCGCTGATCTCATTTCTAACCATACGAAATGCTCCCGGGGAGGCTTTGGGTGCGATGGGGGAAATTGTGAAATCTCTGTCGCAACTTCACAAATTTTGCCCCCCCCCAGAGCCCCCTCGGTGCACTGGGGGCATTTCGCATGGTCAGAAAGGAAACCCGCCCCCCCCCCACCCCCCCCCCCCCACCTTTCCCCCTTTTATCCCCACCTCCCCAAGTCCCCCCCCCCCCCTTCGCCCCTAAAGCCCCCCCTGGGGCACCGTGAGCATTTCGTAGGTCACAAATGAGATCAGCGCCCCCATTACCCATTTTTCACGGCTTTTCATCCATTTTTAGAGGAATCAAAAAAATTATGCACTTTTAGATGCACTCGTGATGCATTTCCGCTTTCTCCCGAAACTGGTCGTATGTAGACTTTAAACTAAATTTGAGTAGAATTAAATATGAACTAGCACAAGCTAGAAGAACGTCTACTTCAGTCAACAACTCGAGAAACACTGCCTAGCTAGTGTGGACACAAAACAATGACAAACATTTGTTTCGGAACAGTTTGCAAACAGTTGCGAAACAATTTGAAAACTGTAGACAAACATGAAACAAGAAACAACAAACTGTTTGTCAACAGTTTTTCAACTGTTTGTTAACATTGTTTGCAAGTGTGGACTAGGCTTTAGTCCTTATAAGATGGGATAATCGATTTCGGAAATCATGCTTTCATTATCGAGTCAAATACAACACTTATCACTTATAAAGATATTACCATAGCGACTGTCCCATCGCATAAGGACTAATAAAGGACTGTAGACGGACGTACAAGGTATGTAACAGATTTATTAGTCTAATAACAGTTCCTGGAGATAACAAATATAATGTAATAAGTAGAATTAAATTTTGAATATGCACATTACATTCATGCATGCATAGTTCTTCATCCTTTGTTTTTTCAATTAATATTTATACAAAATTTTATATTTCATTGATATGGAAAATCATATTTATAATACTAAAACAACTTACAATGCGAGCAAGGGAGTTAATCTGAACCAGAAGCCAATCAGGGCAGTCTCCATCTCCACAGAACTTAAACCTCTGTAAGAATAATAAAACAGTTAGGTCACAATACAAAACAAAACATGAAAATCTTTTAACAAATAAATGTGTTACTCGCAGCGTGTATTACACGATCCCTTTTGTGCTGTTCTTATCTCCCTCATAACAGAACTTAGCTTCCTTTTATGGTAAAGTTGTGAAACTTAGAACATAGATGAAGGACAATCATACAAGAAGTACGGTACATTAAACCGTTCAAAAAGTAGGGATTTACTACTTACTTATCCCTTCCTGTCGATGTGAGGATTTGAAATTTTCATATTTATAGCTTTTAGCTTATAACTGACGGGCAAATTACAAAAAAGTTGTTATTCAAATTTTTAAACCCAGACAAATTTAATAAACGGTACCAGAAACTGGCACATACTTTTTCACAAACACATTTAAATTATTAAACAGATTCACTGTGACTTGTAGGGTGGGGTAGGAGAGGTGATTTTGTATTAAAGTAGAAGATTAACTAATAAATATTATTATATAGAGAGAAAACTATTCGATCAATTTCGAACAAATTTGCGCCACACACGTCAATTAGGCCTGTATAGATGCAAGAAAAAAGTTTTTGAAAAATTTTGAAAACAACCCCCTTTAAGGCCAAAAAAACCCCAAAAATCAGTTATTATTATTATTATTAGCTAAACGATAATTTTTAGAAAGATGCGGTTTTTTTCAAACGGTAGGGTACATTAAAGGCTACAAATAAGCCAAATTTAATCAAAATCGTTAGAGCCGTTTTTTATAAAAAAATAATAACTGCTTTTTTGGCTTTTTTTGCCAAAATAGGGGTAGTTTTTCAAAATTTGCCAAAAAAAATTTTCGTGCATCTATACAGGCCTACTTGACATTACTGGTGCAAATTTGTTTGAAATCGATCGAATAGTTTTCGCTCTAGCTTTGTATACATACAGACATGCAGACATACATACAGACTAACATACATACAGGCAGACAGACATTTTGTACAAACAACTTTTTTGAACTCAGGGGGTCCCAAAACGGATATTTCCACAAAAATCTCAACATCGATTTTTTTGCGATCACTATACTTTCTCTAAACTATAGTATAGTGAGAAAGTAAAATGGCTGACAGAACTTTAACGTCGGCACAGACTTTTCTTTGAAGGTCAATTATTGTGGTTAACAGGCAAGTCTTAGAAAAAAGGGTTACACCGGAGGTCTAAACTTATAAGTTTACTACTAACTTACATATCTTACTGTAAGTTATATCTTATGTAGAGTTTTATTTTTAAATTGTAAGTAAATTTAGTACATTTTGAACAAAATATTAAATTTCTGACACACTTATACGACACCAACCGCCTTCAAAGTTGGCATGCTTCAATATGTTGAAAAAATCTACAAATTGGACCCATGATTTTTGTCGTATTTACAACATTACATTGATCTGGACACTTGGATTTAATGTATTGATCTTCATTTTTCACACATTATGTACGTTTTCCCGTACTTATAGTTCATATAGAAACATCAAATTTTGAGTTTTCTTTTTTTTCGTTGAGCCTATTCATTTGAATTTTTAAACTGTCTTAAAAAAACTCTCTTTATGATAAAAAAAACTTAAAGAGAAACTCATTACAATAATTATAAACGTTTAATAGTTCTACAGTTAAATCACATCAGGTGTTCAATTAAGGAGACTAAGAATAAGAGAACTAAGATGGCTTTAAAGAAGATATAACACCGTAAACTGTAGACCTATTCAGCTGGTCAAAGAACTTGGCCTTGGTTTTCACATTTATGTATTTGTGGGATACACTGCGATTACACTGTTGCAAATAAAATAAATTGTTTGAGGCAGGCAGAAAACCTATGTCAATTAAGGTGACCAGAAAAACAGACGTTTGTTAAACTATTTTT
>JAGFPH010000927.1:297914-313547 GCA_018207615.1 Philaenus spumarius
GTCCCAGGGTGTGCGTGCGCAGCCTTTCGTGACGTCATCACAAATTTAACATTAAACATTATTTATATATTGTACACATTCAGAAATAAATGGTTTGAAATTTAACATTGCTCTTATGAGATACAAATCCAAGATGGCCGCCACTACAGCAGACCCTTAAAGTTGCTACGCCAGAAGCAAGCGGAAGTCCATGACGATGTTTTTAGAAAAGTACCATCCCCCTCCACCGAGAGTGTTCAAACCAGAGCCACGCACCCAGAATTTTTATTCCTACAGCACTTCACAGGGAGGCTAAAAGTTCGCGTTTCAAATCAGGGATGTTTGGAAATAGTCGACTTCAGGCTATGACATCAGTGCGTTCCTCCTTAAAACTAATTCTACTTGGATTGTAGACTATTGTCCCGGATAATTTGTTAATCTTAAAATTAAAGATTTAATGAAAGATCTACAAATTCTTAGAGCAACGTTTTCCTCAAGACAGCTCTGTGTTGGTCACGACAGATATTGCTTACACAGTAACACACAACAGTATTAATGTTACATGGATACAGTAATGGCTTGGATTGTATAACACAAAAGGTGACCTATGCTTCTATTTCTTAGCAGGGTTTAACCAACTAAGCATAGACCAACATAGTTTCAACAGTATCACTGAACTATGTTGAGGCAGAACTTGTAGGTGGAATTTACCTCTCAGCAGTAAACTAAGAACTTAATCAGGTGTATATTTTGGTAATAATATAGTTATCTAATATATAAGAAAGGCTAAAAATGTTATTATTATATATTAAGACAACTCTTAGTAGCCATATTATGATGCGCGCGCACAGGGAATGTTCGTATGTATGCGCACATGGCGAACTATATTGCGCTCAAACAATACTTTTACATAATACTCAGATTATGGATGACATAACTGAGTCGACTGTGTTCATGTTGTTGTTACTGAAAAAATAAAAGTATAAATAAATAAATAAACATCACCTAGTTATAGATTTAGGTTTAAAGACAAAACTTTATAAGCGTTAGAGAAAAAACAAAAAAAAAACCTAAACCACCCCCCCCCCCCCCAAAAAAAACCTAGACAAACTCAAAAAGCTCGAAAAACTTGAAACAAAATTACAATAAATAATTAGAATAAACTTCAGCATCTACTTTTATACAGGTTTTGTTACGTTTTTGTAGTTATGTAAAATAAAAAACTATGTAAAATATATATCATGGAATACAAAAAAAAAAAAAAGAAGAAATGCCACTGCAGAAGTTTAATAAAAAATTACACTTTGGGTAAAAATAAATAATAATAATAATTTGACCACGCAGCTAAACCGCTGACGTAAGTTTAGCGAATATCGAAAATTAAATTTATATGTTTTAGGAATTCAACCAACAATATGGCGAATTGGTCTATTCACGAAAGCGTTGAATAGGCGGCAACGAGTACGAAATGTATTAGTAAAATTTATTTATACCCAAGCCTCCAGCGTCGACTCACCCGCTGATTCGTCCGACTCGCAGAGGAAAAACTCGAAAACCCTCGCCCTTGAGTACAAACTCGGACCAGAAGATGTCCCCACGGTAAAATCCCCCAGGAGAATTTGAACCGGGTACTTTTATGGTATTTTACGTTTTGATCGATTTTGGGGGAACCAAACGAGCTATAAGATCGTGTAAAAAACAAAATGTGCAGAATAATATCCTACAGTTATGTTTTTTAGATAAAACTCTAAAAATATTTAATTGTCGTAGGAAAAATCTAAAAAAATAGTGAATTCCGGTAAAAAAATCGTGCTTGCGGTTGTTGGTTTTTTTGGCTAACGAACTCATCCGAGCTACGTAGACAACCAACATGTGTACCAAATTTGGACCAAATCGGCCTTAAAGTGCGGACGCTAGAGTGCGAACAGAGTTGAAACCCTAAAACATAGGCCTATAAACTTAATTTTGGAAATTTGCTCAACTCACGTCAGTGGTTCAGCTGCGTGGTCGAATATTATCTTATTTAAATATTTTTAACCATCATAATAATTGTAATAATTAAACTCTTATTAGTTCCTATGTGTATACACCAAAGCATCCTTTGCATATATACCCAGCCTTCGCCAATCTTGCCCATTCAAATAAGAAACAAATTTTATTCTACTTAATTCAGTTTTATAAAACCAACATTTTCTCATGTTAAACAAAATAGGATATCCCGTGACAAAGTGGAAACCAGATTTCATTCTCATTTAAATTAACTTTTGGGAAAACCATTAAAACAGTGCACGAACAGCGCATTAAATATTTCACAGAATAAATATACAATCTAACATTAACAAATTTAGTATTTGCAAAATACAGTTTGTAAATTACTTGTGCAAAATATTAGTCCTTATATAAAACTAGGGGCTCTGAACCTGGACGCTTCGCGTCCCAACCCCGCCTCGGCCTCAGATGGCTGCTTCGCTTCGCTCGCAGTTGGAAAATTCGCTAAAGAATCTTGTTAATCTTTGGCTCGTTTGTACATAGGTGACCGAGCACAAATCAGCTGTTTTATTTGGCAGCTGACTCAAACTCATTAAACATTATCTCCATAAGATTAACATGGGAAATTTGAACGATTGTTTGGCGGAGCTCCTTCTTAGGTTAATAGCGGCTAAAGGGATGATTGGATCTTGAATCTGAAGGAAAATCTCTTATTGAAATTTAATTTTCTACAACTTTTGTATTTAACATTTTTGCTATCTCTTACCATTTTCTTACTAAATGCGCTCAAAGTGAGAAATTGAAAAAATCGAAAAAATCTTTCCCACCCAAAAGGTGCTTCCAAAATTTAATAATGTTACATTCTGGCAATTTTCCCAAAGGTTTCTCGTCGAGAGCTTTAATTCAAGTATAAGGTTGAGGGGGGTCCGATTACGGGAAGTGCCTAATAATTAATGTCAATGAATCAGTGTTACCGTCTAGCTTTATATAAGTAGAGATGAACTGTTAAGTAAATTAACTAAAACTCTCTACTTAATGCCCTATTCGTACACTATTACGTAAAAAGGGTTTTGTTTCAAATTGGTGGGAAAATACTGAGATTTACAAATAGTTAAAAAAAGGTTTAGGTATAAAAATCGTTTCGTAAAATAGCTATTTGCCAATTTAAAATACATAGCTCAGCTGTTTACTTCCACAGGTTATTTTCTCAACGCTTTTTCAATTTAAAGCTGATTTCAAACTTTGAGTAAAGTTATTTATAATTTCTAGGCCTGAGTTATGCAGGTTATTTTTAAATAACAATAATTACAATATTTAATTTAGGTTTGAAATTTTCAAACAGCCACCATTTTGAAACGCATGATTGTATATAATCGCTTATTTTTCTTGAGATAGATCATTGTTAGGTTAAACTTCTTGCCAAGTTTGAACTCAATCAGTCAAACATTTCTCTAGATATGAATTATTTTGTAAAAAAAGCCGGATATCTGGAAAACGAAGCGTTTTCGGACCTATGTTTATAGAACTTTTTTTCTCTACTTTTACATGTAGAATGAGCTCCCGAAGTTTCTGAATATCTTCGTGAATCACCCTGTATATACATAAAAAAATTGTTATGGTTAATTCAAAAGTTTTACTTTGTTAAAATTATTAAAAAACGTAAATAAAACGCAATTAATTGTTAATATATTTAAAATAATTCCTAGAAAATTTTATTCTACAGGCCTTACTTTCAATAACAATTTATAAAAACAACAATTTGTTTTAACACAAACTCTGGTTATTCACTTATCAGTAAAAATACGAAAACAGTTATATTCCACAAAAAGATCGATTTTATTTTAAAAATATGGAAATACAAATTCAATACAGCGCCTTCTTTACAGTATTATCCAAGGACAAGGTTATGCGGAGCACGACTCGAGCGACAGGCGTGAAATAAGAATCAGTCAGCTGTCTTTACGCATAATGTTACTGTCCGAAAGCAAGCCTATTGTTTTCCTACGATATTATTTGGATTCGTATAACGCAGTTTTATCTATACTAATATTATAAAGAGGTAAAGTTTGTTTTTTTGTTTGTTTGTATGTAGGGGGTAATCTCTGGCACTTCTGAACCGATTGAAAAAATAGTTTTACTAATAAAAAGCTACACTATCCCAGAGTAACATAGGCTATAATTCATTTCGATAAAAAACCTTTATTTATTTCAATATTTGTAAATTTAGTCGGAAAAAATTCTTAGGTTAGGCCTAGAATAATAAACCAACACATGTATTTACATTTATTACCATAGCATCAAATAAAATAAAATAACAGATAATAAAGCTGTTTGCTCCAATATTTTCATTAACAGCTGATTTCAAAATTTGATGCAATTATTTTTGTATTTCTAGCTTTTAGGTTAGGGTTTTAAAGTGTAGACCTGAGCCTTGCTGGTTGTTTTAACCATTATTATAACTACTGTTAAGAAATAATTTGATTTGAACATTTAACAAGATTTACCATCTTAGTTTTAAGGTTATTATTAATCCTACAACTTTATTATAAATAAAACATAACTTATGTTTTTAGAAGGTTCCATCGGGGGTTGGCGTGCGGAGCACGCAGGGGTCTCCCCTAGTTTTTAATAAACAAATAATACGAAGTGGACACAGATGTTATTTCAGCACAAACATTTATTTAGTCTACAAATAAAATGTTGACTTATTTAGATAATACATTTATTTCATCCTAGGGGAGACCCTTGCGTGCTCGGCACGCCAACTCCGTTGGAACCTTCTATCCACATAATTATGTTGTTTTTTTTTTTATAATAAAGCTCAGATGGTAAATAATGTTAAATGTCCAAATCAAATTATTTCCGATATTTTATAACAGCAGTTATAATAAAAGAACCAGCAAGGCTCAAGTCTACACTTGAAAAAAAACCTAACTTAAAAGTTAGAAATACAAATAATTGCTTCAAAGTTTGAAATCAGTTGTTAATGGAAATATTAACGCGAACAGTAATTACTGTATCAACATAATATTTATTTATTATTTAGTATGGCGCTCCCATTGTCGTAAAATATTCAGTATATTTGTTGTTGTTTTTATGTTCAATAGAGATGCTGTTGTTTTTTTAAAAAGTATATAAAAACATGCTTGTATTCGAATGTAATGCTGTGTATAAATTTAAAAACAATCGGCGAAGAACTTTCGGAAATTTCAGATTTTGAACAAACGAACATATACATTTTTATTTATACAGATAACATTTTTTTAAAAATTAGCGTTTCAATAGGCCCTTAGGAATTAAATTTACATTTTTTAGTATGAAATTTTACTGAAATGATGATTGATTAGGACAAAGGCACTTGGACCTAAGTTAAGTGGTGGGGGTAGCTGTGAATTGTACATAATGTAACACAGAAATAGAAATAGACACGCAAAATCCCCAACATTTGTGCATAAAATCCATAATTATGTCTATAATTTTTACATTTCTTAAATGTTTTTACAGGAATTTTATATATTTTCGGAATAAAAAGTACCCTAAAATATTATCTGAAAAGTTCATCTACATGTAAATGAAAGTTTTGTCAAAATCGGTTCAGCCATTTCGGAGATTAAACGGCCAAACATACAGATAAACAGACAGACAAAACAATTATAAATGTGTGTTTCGGTTTTGGTAATGTGTAAATAACCATACAAGCTTAGAAAATAAACGGTACCAGGAACTGGCACATACTTTCTCACAAACATATTTAAATTATTAAACAGATTCACAGTGACATAATTGTAGGAGGGGTAGGAGAGGTAATTTTAAACTAGGAGATTAACTAATAAATATTATTATTATTATTAGCTAGAAATAAAACTAGTCGATCGATTTCGAACAAATTTGCACCAAACACGTTAATTAGGCCTGTATAGATGCACGAAAAAAGGTTTTGAAAAACAACCTCCTTTATGGCCAAACAAACTCCAAAAATCAGTTATTATTATTAGCTAAACGATAATTTTTATAAATATGCAGTTTTTTTGCATATGGTAGGGTACATTAAAGGCTACAAATAAGCCAAATTTTATCAAAATCATTAGAGCCGTTTTTTTTATAAAAAAAATAATAACTGATTTTTTGGGGATTTTTTTGCCAAAAAGGGGGTTGTTTTTCAAAAATGTTCAAAACCGTTTTTCGTGCATATATACAGGCCTATTTGACAGTATGGTGCAAATTTGTTTGAAATCGATCGAATAGTTTTCGCTCTAGCTTTGTATACATACAGACATAATACAGACATGCATACAGACATACATACAGACAGACATTTTGTAAAAAACCACTTTTTTGGACTCAGGGGGTCTCAAAACGGATATTTCCACAAAAATCTCAACATCGATTTTTTTTGCGATCACTATACCCTTCTCTATACTATATATAGTATAGTGAGAGAGTAAAAGCTTATGTTTTGAAATCACAGACACTCCAATTTTATTTATTTATCTTATTGGATTGTATCATATCGTAAGGTATTATATAATATTTTGTTGTATTGGATTAATCATATATTATTGCATCATTAAATATCATCTCATGATTGGATTGTATCGTACCGTATGCACCATAAAATAACATGTCGCATTGGATGTCATATAGTATTCTATTGTTAAATATCATTTCGTATTTTATTGTATTATATTATAAAATAACTTTTCGTATTGCATCGTATCATATGGTTTTGTGTAATAGTGTATCTATTCGTATTGTATATTTTAGAGCTTAAGCTAAAATGGCCTGAGAGTATTTAAGTAAGGCAAGTCAAAGTGTCCGGCGAGTCTTATTCCCGACATTTAATCCGACAAGTTGTACAAATTAAAGGAATCTCAGAAGACATCCCTTTCTGTAAAGTAGTAAGCTGGTAATATGGCGTAATTATGTTGAAGTTGCCATCACACTATACAGAGTTTAGATAGAACAATAGGTTTCGAAATCTTCAAATTTTTTAACAGCTTTGAAACATCTATCGTGAAACTGATATGAACATTTTTAAAAGACGAAAAATAAAACTTAAAAAAACTGAAAATTTAAACATTTAATTCCTAAAAACGTTCAAATAAATTGACACAGGATATTTGTCTATTTCATACTGAATATACTCAGAAGTATAAATAATAATATTAGTTTTTATTACCCAACAGTAATTATAAAAATAATCACAATATTTTACCCATTTCTCTTGCTATTTTTATTGCATTTGGTAAGTTGTGAAAGAAGGAAGGTAGGCTATTAAAAACGAATTTCAATTTTGTTGGAATAAATATGCAGTTCGAAAAAGAATCAGAACTTTGTACTCATAGTTGCAAGATAAAACTCGATTAAGATTTTCAAACATTAGTTCAACATACGTTAAGCAATCAGCTCCTATAAAACCGAGTGTACGTCCATACGTACGTACGTGAGTAACAATAAAACATAACAGCTGATTTCACCCATCATCTGTAACACAAGCGTAGATTATACTTTGGGGTTATGTTTACAACTTCAATCAATAATAAATATAATGTCTTGAGAAGTTGATTTGTTTTAAAATAAGAGTTATAGAACTAATGTAAGGTATACCTTATAAGATTTGCTTTGAGGTTATAAATTAACATAAATAATATAGATTTGCTTTGAGGTTGAATAAAATAACTAGAAATAGAAATAAATATGACCTTTTATCATCAATAATTTTTTATTAATTTATACAAATTTTAGAGAAGAAATACCCATTCGTTTAGCTTTGGAAACATTCGCATTAATGTCTTCATTATAATAATGTTAATAATTTCTTAATCATTTGATATATAAATATGAAAAAATAGAGTTAAAAGATAATATTTTAATCTTTATTTTAATATATATTAATAATGTATATAAAATTTAAAAAAATACAAATAAGCCTACAGTTTTATTGTCTTTATAATTGTATACATTGTACCAGTCTTAGAAAAGACGAATAAATTAAATCGGAAGCTATACTGGGCCACATAGACTGGACATGTTCAAAGACTTACCTTTAAAACAAAAATCACCAAACTGCAGAAATGTCTCAGCTGATCACTTACAAAATCATTATGATACATTGAGGTTAACTCAATAAAGGAAAAGCTAGATTAAATTTAGGTTTATTAATCAAAATTAAAAAAATATCATAAGCCCTTAGTTATAAAAATAAAGAAATTTACATGCACTTAGATACAGAAAAAAATAAAAAAAGGTTTAGATTACAAAATATAATTTAAGTTGAATTTAAAAGTTCCCTCCCTAAAAATTTAAAAGTTGAAAAACCCTCCCCATTAATAATGATTACAAAGTTTATACAAAAATTATTAATTAGACAAAACTACAAAAATTTAACATATAGTACCATGGATTTATTAATAAGTAACATTTATGTCGTTGGCCAACAGTAAAGCTAAGTATAATTAAATAATAAAAAAATAAAGCATTAAATGAAATTGTGAGACGTCTCTCTATAATAAAAAAATATGTATATAATTTCTAATTTTAGTCCTTGGAGGACTGAGGTTCGAAACTTGCTATAGCGCTCCTCCCAAGATTATTAATTATAAAAGACATATATTAAATATTATACATTTGTTACAAGACACAAAACAGTACACAACCTATTTAAAAAGTTTCTTACAAAGTTCACTGCAGATTTTAGTAAAATTTCTTATTTTAAGTTCATAGCTATTTAAAAAAAAACCAGGTACTGTCGCAGAAAATAACCATTAAAGTTGCATAATGAAGTTGGATTTAGAAGCAAACATGGTGTTGTAGTTGCATTTAGAAGCAAACATGGTGTTGTAGTTGCATTTAGAAGCAGAACATATGGGTAGTACTTGCACCAGTTATACTCTGCATTAAAACAAAATAACATGTTTTTAGAATTAAAGTAGGCTTTAAAACCAAAACATAGTGAAAAGCCTTTAGGTTAAAAGTTTGCCTTTATAATATTTTTGATAATAGGTGACAAGCAGGTATTTTAAAATAAAAATGTTAACTGTTAATACAAGACTTATCCAAAGTTAACTTGTCAGCATTTGTCATGTTACTTTAACTGTTGCTACATGTTCACAAACCACATGTTAAACTTTAAAATGTTCATTGGTTATAGGCTCAATATATATCAGAGATATCGTTATTTAAATGATAGGTTTTTTAAAGGTCCTTATTTGTTAAAAATTACACAGCTTTAAATTTGTACAAAAATTATATAAATTGCCTAAGCTAGGCTTTAAGTTGAAAATAGGCTAGTTACAAAAAAATTAATATTTAGGCTGTACTGAAGGTATTTAAAGAAGAAAATAGAATTACATAGATATTAAATTATACTTTAAGAGTTTGAAATATTATTTACAATATTAAATGTAGACTTAAGTTCACATAGTTGTAAACTTACAAGTAAAGTTTTATAACAAAGGCTACGTTAAAGGTGACAAGCAAAAACATTCCAATCTGGTAATATAAATTCACATACCTGGTTTTTAGTAGAATAGGACTTAAAAGAATAACATTTTAATTACTAACGCACAGTCGTTAAACTCCCGACTAAGACATTTATAAAAAGTAAGAACGGCACAAAGACCAAGCCATTACGTCTGTCGAGTTGAACAAAACGGAAGGTAAAAAAATGGCTGCGCTTCAACTAAGTTAATTCTATCAGAGCCGGTCACGTGATAAAAACAGCTGGTCGATTCAGATAGAGGCCTACGACGTTATAACTATTGATGCCTGTAGAGTGCTGCTTAGCAAGATAACGGGAACTACTTGAGTTAGAAGAGTCGAATAACAGACAGCATAACAAACGTAATAACATTAATCAGTTAAAATTCCCTCATCATAGTTAGGTAGGCCTAGATAAAGGTTGTTGTTTTTAATTAGTATTTTGCATAAATTATGTATTTCTGATGTGCATCTAATTAATCTGCCTGTGATTTTTCACGGAGGCTTACTAGTAAACTATAACAACACGATTGTAATTTCGACATAAAACGCATTTTAATTAATTAACACTTTTGAATTGTCGACAACAATGTTGCTGAAATGATTTCATATCTTAGTACTAATTTTATTTTGTTTTTTTTTTCTATCGATAAAAGTAAGGCCCTTATTACACTAGGCCACCAGGTGGCGCCACCAGCCAAGACACCGGTGACTCTGTTGGCGACGCGTTCTTATTACACTAGGCCACCAGGCGGCGCAGCCAGTGGAAATAAATTACTTGCGTGTTACTTGATAGAATCTGTAACATGCTTTTATCTATAAACAAATTCAATAACTTGAGGTTTTTTAAAAATATATCGAAACAATTTATTTATAAACATAGCTGTAGGAATTAAAAATAATAAATAAACAAGTTTAGAACATATGTAAATTTATTTTTATTTTCATCAATAAATTTCTGTCGAGAAATGAATTATCTCTCCAACATTCTTTATTTATACACATCAATTACATTATTCAGTAAGTAATTAAACTTTGTATTATTATTAAGTAGAAAGAAAGCTTATTATTAGTATTAAGAAAGTTTAATTATATCAAGTTCTAACTAAAAATGTGTCACTTTCTGTGAACGCTTTGCTCCATCTGACTGTATGTTTGTGGCGATCAAATAAAACAACTGTAGCTTAAGAACTATGTCAACTACAGAAATAAAATATGTTATACAGAGTGTCCCAGAACTCTTTGGTTCCCTTTTGTGGATTTGTTCCTGCTATCGAGACAAACATATTTCACAATATACGCTCGGGTGCAGAGGGTGCTTACTTTTAGTCTGTCTGTATCGGTTTTTTTTTACAAAATAATTGATATCTAGAGAACGGTTTGACCGATTGAGTTCAAACTTGACATGACGTTATACCTAACAATGATCTATTTCAATTAAATTGAGATATTATTACCAATTATGCGTTTCAAAAAGGCGACTATTTGAAAATTGCAAACCTTAATTACACCAAACTGTACATTTTAACAAAAATTGTCAGGGCATCTTTTTTGTAGCACTGTTAATTCCCTATCGGATAGTACAACTATCAAAACAATCAGATGAAGGATAATAGTTAAGTTAAAGATAATAACAGCACACGTAAATACAAAATTATTAGTGGTGGCCGGACTGGTTGCGCCGCCAGGCGGCCTAGTGTAATAAGCTCGGTAAGATACAATGCCCCGTTACGAAACTCGGCCACCAGTGGTTGCCGGCTTGGTCGCGGGGCACGGCAACCAGTCAGCAGCCAAAACCTGGTGGCGCCACCGGCTGCCCTAATGTAATAGGCTCCATAAGAATCAATGCCCCATGACGAGCAACGACATCGGTGTCTTGGCTGGTGGCGCCACCTGGCGGCCTATATCAAAGCCCACTAAAGAATACCGTTGCGAGGCGGCCAATAGGATCTGCGCGCAGCGTTGCCATATCTACTAGCCTCGAACACTTCTGGTATTTACCGCTCGAGGCTTGATTGCACAGTTTAAAAAATTATAAATGCGTTGAGTCAGCCGCATTCAGTTGGAAGCGCGGGAAGAACGTGACAACGTCGCACTACGGCGATTGGAGCGTTCAAGGTCTCGATGTACACAAGCCCATCCCTCAACGGTATTCTTTAGTGGGCTTTGATATAGTGTAATAGGGGGCCAAAAATTACACATTGATTCCGTAAAACGATATTCTCAGCTAAGCAACTAACAAACAACATAACACAAAAATAATTTTTGGACATAACCAGGTCGAAATCTACGCAGGCGGTGGCCTGACACCTCTAGGCAATGGTATAATGGTATTTGAGGTTACTCACGGATTTTTTTACTATATACGGTACGTCTAAATCCTTACTCCAGATCCCAATCGCTCTTTTTTTATGTGTTCTTAATAATGTAACTAGAATTAATTGTTAAATAATAAAAATGTTATTACTAGAGGGCAAATTGTATACTCACTTATATTTTCACGGAAACGAGGATTGATTAGGACAGAGGGACTTGGATCGGGGTAGGGTGGTGGGGGTAGTGGTGACCTAGATACTGACGCATGCCCAGTAAGGTCAGAGTATTTGCGTGAACGTGAAGAATTTAAAAATATAATTATAAGTTTTATAAATCAATCAAACTTACGATTTTATCGCATTTTGAAAAAAGTTTCGTCACTATTTTACTGAATTAAAACATTTATTGTACAGGGTGATTCAGGGGGAAACGGAGACACTTTCAGCACGTGTTCTACTAGTGAAAATAAAGAAAAAAAGTTCATGTAAACATAGGTCGAAAATGCCTCGTGCCAGAAACTCAAATTTCTAGAGTAATTTTGGATATTATGTACAACTACCAAGATATTTTTTTTTGTTTTTAGCAAATAACTCGGTAATCTTTTAAGTTATTATAGAAATAATAAAAAGGAAAATTTTCTGTTAAGTTAGCGGTTTTTGATATATTTTACATTACAACTTCTAAACGGCCACCATTTAGAAAATATATAACACAACGTTTTCGTTTTGTGTACATGAGTAAAAGATGCCATACTAAATATGTATCCAAAATTTGCGTTAAATATATTTCCTAAATCCAAAGATATAACCATTTTGTAAAAAAAAACAAAATGGTGGGTAACTGGAAAACGAAGCATTTCTGAAACTATGTTTTTATGAACTTTTTTAAATTTATTTTCACTATGAAACACGCCCTGAAAGTTTCTTTTTTTTAAATTATTAAAATATAATTAAAAAGCTCCAAATCATTGCAATATATTCAAGCTGACGGAATAACGTGTTTTTTGCATTAAAACAAATATATTTTGACCCTTCTCTCACTTATTTTACCTAATTTGTAGAAGTCAAAATTCAACTGGGGGGGGGGGGGGGGGGGGAACCTCCAGGGGCATATTTTCTTTACCGTTGTATAGCCCATAACTGGCAAAGATGGTGCTTCCTAAGGAGGGATCGAGAATCGTCAAAAATGTCACAGGACGCACCGTTTTCGAGATATTGACGATTTTTGTGAAAAAAACAATGAAAAAGCTTCAAATCGTTGCAATATAATCGAAGCCGACGAGACGGAATATAACGTGATTTTTTGTTTTAAACAAAGTATACTTTGACCCGACTCTCACTTATTTTACCCAATTTGTAGAAGTCAAAATATAATTTGGGGGGTAGAGCCCCCAGGGGCACTTTATATACTTTACCGTTGTATAGCCCATAACTGGCAAAGATGGTGCATCCTAAAAGAGGGGTCAAGAATCATTAAAAATGCTCTAGAAAGCACCGTTTTCGAGATATTGATGATTTTTGTACAAAAATAATGAAAAACCTCCAAATCCTTGCATTATAGTCGAAGCTGATGGAACACTACAAAATGGAAATATGGTTTGAAATAAATGTACCAATTTCCAGCTCTCTAGCTTTATGAGAAGTATAATAATTAATTTGTATTGTTTTAGGGGTTGTTATCACAATTTCACCCCTTAGCAGCTCAGTATAAAATACAAATATGGTTTACTTTTTATATATATCTTGTAAGAAATAAATGTACAAATTTCCAGCTCTCTAGTCTTAATGGGTGAATAATAATAAATATTTATTGTTTTAGGGGTTGTTTCAACCCTTAAATCAAAATTATTTATAGCCTATGTCTCATTCCAGGTCATGATCTATATGTGTGCCAAATTTCATTCAAATCCAACCAGTACGTTTTGCGTGATTGCGTGATTGACAGTCAAACAAACAGACAAACTTTCACATTTTATACTAGTACCAGGAGACCGAGCTAAAGCTCGATTATAAGCAGGGCTATGATTTCCATAATAAATATTGGATTATTGAGTTTTGAGGTTAGGCCTATAACATTAAACAACTAAATAAAGGGTATATACAACATTAGGCTTACCTGTAATAAAAATACAGTTTAAAGGATTAACCATAATCTCAACGCTATGCCTCAGAAATAAGTCAGGCCTAAATTAAAGTTTAATATTTCAATATCGATTTAGGCCTAGGGCCTAGTTCGCTCAAGTCAATAACTATTATTGCAAATTTCCGTGAACATCGTTTAGGTTAGGCCTATAACATTAAACAACTAAATAAAAGCTATGTTTATTTAGCAGAAGTATTCGTTGCCATGGTAACTATAAATAGATACAACATTAGGCTTACCTCTAATAAAATATAACAGTTTAAAAGAAAGCAGATTATTATTGTAATGGCATTGAAAACATTTGCATCAGCTGTGCTTTGTATTGTTTAAAATGGACAAATTTCACTTTTTAATTTAATAAAAAGACGTAGAAAACGAATTTTCCCAGACTGGTGACCATTTCCAATCGATTTCTCGTGGCCAAAAGCCCCATATAAAATCAAAAAATGAAAAATCCTTAGACGGAGATTCCAGATCCATTTAGCAGACAAACAATTATCTCTCGCTTTAGAAGATAAGATTAATAGGATTGAACATCGAAATCTATAACACTAAACAAGTAAATTATAACAACTAGCTTACCCGTGAGAATGTTTCGCAAGTTAGGAGTAGGCCTAGTTACCTGATTTAATAGATTGATTTAATGAATTACTCGTTTAATTTGAACTATTGAGTCCCATATAAAAAACAAGAAACACATCTAAAAAGACAATTTCCATCATCATTTTTATACGTTTTACCTCCATAACTATTGAACTATAAACAGAAAAACATAATTAAGCAACAGCAAAATTAAACATAACCTACTTCAATAAAGTAAATTACAACATAAACAAACCATGTTATGATAATAAAACATGTGCTGTTATAATCAGCTGATCTGTGCTATTATATATGTCCAATAGAACTCCAGATGATAATAAAACATGTACTGTTATAATCAGCTGTTCTGTGCTATTATATTCAGTTAATTAGCAAAAACAATATTATTGAATAGAAAATATTTTAAATTCCATTTTTAAAATATTTAATGAAGGAATAATACAATGTTAAGGCAAATATAGAGTTAATTACCTTTCATTTAACGCAAACCGCATGTCAATCGGTCCAATAGAACTCCAGATATCACTCGGAATAGGCTTATAATTTTATCCCATGTTAAATTGCCATAAGAGATTTTAATTTCAGTTTTTAGAAAATTTAGTGGGGTAATAGCTTAAATCCAAGCAAAATGAGCAAATATACAATTATCTTTAATTTGGTACCAACTGCCAGTAAAACTCGAGATCTTACTCGCATTACAAAAAATCTTTTCAAATTAATATATAGATAATAAATAACAATAATAGCATAGATACTAAGAAGGCAACATCAAACATAGATTTCATTCAGTAAATTACGAATAATATCATTTGGAAATGACGTAAAAAAAGTTCAATTGTTTTGTAAATTAATAAGGGTAGACTATTTGTAAAAAACAAAGAGGCGACACCAGTGATGCAATTAATACAATTTTTATTTAAATTGATGACCCTACGATAAAACACCAATAGTAGTTCAATGAAGCGGAAAGATGCTAAAAGTCGGTAGTACGTTTTAAGGAATCATTTTCAACTCAGACGGGCGAAAAGATATCGGAAGCTTACGTAAAACACAATTTACTATTTCATCGTTGTGCCGGTGTTTATTTAAAGGCATTACCCACTCGACTAAAACAAACTAACATGA
>JAGFPH010000927.1:330950-345793 GCA_018207615.1 Philaenus spumarius
ATTTTCATTTTTAAAAAAGCATTCTACGCAGTTTTTAAAGCACAAAAAGAAAATGTACAGGTTTATATTGATTGGTTGAGAAATCTGGAAGATATGTTAAAAAAATACCAAAAAATACCAAAAAAACGAAAATTTGTGAATTTTTAAACAACCATAACTTTTGAATGCGTCGTCCGATTTTCATTTTCAAAAAAGCAGTCGACGCAGTTTTTTAAGTACAAAAAATGTATACATGGTTTTATTATGATTTTTTCGCACGCTTTAAAGTTATTTTTAAAAAACATAAAAATTCAAAAAAATATTTAGGTTATTTTTTTAAATTTCTTCGGATTGGCTCGATGGATTAACTCTCAAATCTAATCAGATCTAAGTTTTGATACACCCTTTCGAATGACATGTCGTAGAATTCAATCGGTTGATTCGTTTTTGAGAAACTGTACGACAAAAATTTATTTACACACATACATCCACACACACACACACACACACACACACACACGGTCGGACACCTCGGCGGGAATAGTCAGAATGGCTTCCTGGGACCTCAAAACGTGGAGATTTAATGAAAACTCGACTTTCGAAAATCGGACCGAAATCAATAACTTCCCTTTATTGGTAGCGGGAAGTTAAAAAAAACATTTGCAATTCGATAACTTAAGTTAAAGGGATGTAATGTAATAACTACCCTTATTAAACCAAGCAATAGCGAAACATTGCCAGGTCCAATAGTAACTTATGAAATAATACATTGTGAAGAAAGAGGATATATAATCAATTGCTTTAGAATGAAAACCTTTAATTTTCCCTACAAGCGTGTAACTATTAAGACTGTACAATTATTATATTAAAATTAAATAATTAACTGTAGTTTAATTATGGTTGTTGCTTGAATAAAAATTTCAGTTCTGTTAGTTCTAAACACTCGAAATGGAACCGTAACAAATTCAGCATTAAAATTAGTTTTCGTTTGCATTCTAGTTTAAACCACCAAAGGGGTTAGTATCTTAGAAAAACAAAGTAATAATACACCTCTACCCTTGCCATTTTTTATAACAACAATATGGCGAGATATACCTAAATCAGATATAAATAAATATGGTTCTTGAATATATTGGGGTGTCCATAGCTCGAGATGTTAAAGATAATTTCACGTATGCTGATTGCAATGCTCGATTTCATCGCTCCGGTGTCAATAACTTGCTTCATGATCGCGTAATAACTAGTACGCCTGGACTCACAGACCTGGATCCAGTTGAGAACCTTGGGGTCTTCTGAAGAGGCAAGTCAGGGCTCGCGGAGTTGACCCTGACGGCTTTGAGAAGCATTCAACAGGAAGCGGTACTCGACCTTATAATCAGTATGTTCACAGTGCCAAGAGGTAATAAGGCAATGAAGAGATTCTACCACTCCTGAAAACCACAATGAGATCCAAGAAAGGGTATTTTTGATTTATTTTTGAGTTTCAATAATGTTTCTGTGAAAAGAGTGTGAGCTGTTTTGTTTAAACTCTTTTTTTTTAAATTGTTAGACATTTTGATAAAAGTTGTACAATTTATCTTAAACATGTGTTTTTATCTTTTGCATTCATTCTACTAAGAAACATAAGACACCCAATGAAGTGAACAACGAATGTGGGGAAACAAGGAAATCACCAGAATTGCATCTGTCCCACTTCCAGTGTTGAGCAGTGTATTTAGAATTTACATTGAAGGTGAATTTAAGATTGCATACTCGTACTTATATTACAGGCGTCTTTAATTATAAACTCATACCAACCACGTGTGCTGTTGTGACTATTGCAGTCGATAGTAATATTTTAACTGTAATGTTTACTAAATGACTGTTAGTAACCACGACTAAACATATTTGGAATATAATACAATGCATGATAATTAAACCCAATAAATGTTTCTCCTTTCGAAAAATAAGAGATAAAACCTTTCTGACAAAAATATTGGAGTTTAACGATTATAATAGAAAGTAAGCCTTAATCAAGGTTATAAAATGTAAACCATTCTGGCCATTTTTTTTACCATACTTTCAGAATGGAAAAAAATGTAAACAAAAGAGAAACAGGGTGTGTGCAATGGAAAGTGATGGTAAAGAACAACACACGAAATTCATAAGTTTAAAAGAAAGGTGAAAAATGGATAAATAGAGTAAGATTATATATGTTGTGAAAATAAAATGTGATTTTAGATATGATACTTTAATCCTACTTCACTATTAATTCTCAATCATAAAAAATGCTAGTAAATATTAAAGAAATTACTTTAAATTGAAAAAAATACATTTCGATATTTATCGTAAGTGAGATATTCTTATTTCAATGCTATTGTTTGTGTGCTACTCCAATATTTTAGGTGCTTTATTCAAACTTACTGTGGTTAACGCAAGTCAAAACACATTACAAATACGTTAAATAATTCAAAGTACATTTTTACTGCAAATTGACTTACGAACAACTGTGGTTTTTTTACAAATTTTGTGTTATAATGAACATACGAAATGGAATGAATTGCCAAGAACTTGACAAAGCAGAGTTGACCTTGTAAGCGCAATTAGATAACATAGTAGTTATATATTTCGGAATGATGTAATTTAGAGTTGCATTTTTATATAAACCAACATTTAGGTAGAAAGACTAAACGGAGAAAGCTAAGAGCGGGAACAGAAGTTTTAAATAGTGAGAACACTTGAGAAAGGAGGCCTTTTGGGAAAAGTTCTTGGGTGAGAAGAGAGGTCTTGGGAGACCGGGGGATTCAGGGTGTGCCAGCCCAGGTGAACGTCAGACCTGAACTGCCCGAGCCACCGGGACATAATAAAGATAAGGGCAAAAAATTCCAAGTACGTTTTTGAACGGAAGTAAGTATTTTTGGAGATTTTTACTACGAGAATGAAATGTTTTTATAGTGTTCTCTAAAAATATAAAAGTAGGATGTTATTCTGAACATTTTGTTTTTTTACGCGACCTTATCTTGGTTCCCCCAAAATCGACCAAAACGTAAAATACCATAAAAGTACCCGGTTCGAAGCCAAGTGGTGCAAACTCGCGAGGCCACTAGGCGCAAACAAATTCTACTAATATATTGCGTAAACACAGACAGCTGTTCAACGCCTTCGTGAGTAGACCTATTTCCCAAATTGTTGGTTGAAACCCTAAAACATAGGCCTATAAACTTAATTTTGGAAATTTGCTCAACTCACGTCAGCAGTCCAGCTGCGTGGTCGAATTATTTAAATTCTGGGTTAGAATCAGTTTGTGTTGGTTAATTGGGAGTGTTGTGTATTTTAAAAAGAATTAATATTTGTAAAAATTTGAGCAATTGGGGAGTCAAAAATTGTAAAACATAAGATTTAGACTAAGATTTATCATTAGTGTAGGATTAAATGTAATACAGTAGATCTACCAAATAAAATAAATGTATATATATACATTTACCATTAGCACAGTAAGCATGGGTTATTTAGAAAACAACATATTTGTGTGTTGTTCATTTACAAACTTCACACTTATATATATATATTAGAGCCAAGAGAGTAGCCGCTTCGTAATAATGACAATACATTAACTTTTGATATAATTGTGGCAATGAATCTGGAAGTGACGAAGTTTGTAAATGAACAACACACAAATATGTTGTTTTCTAAATAACCCATGCTTACTGTGCTAATGGTAAAGCAGACTCTGTGGGTAGACCATTTAATTTATGTAAACACGAGGTAAACAAGCTCTCTCAGGCCATTACACATCGTTCTATGTCTAGTTGCAAAACAGATCTGTGTCAGTGTCATGTACTAACTAAATTATACAGTTTTATGGTTTGGACTGTACAAAAAAAAAAAAAACACACACACACACTAACTGGATTTTGTACTACCAACCAGTTTCTTCCGTTCCAGGATTATTTTTACGCTTACTCGACCATTTATTTACAAAAGGTCGTGTGCCGTTAACAATATAAATAAACAATAAAATTATGTTTCATATTGTAAAATATTGATAGTAAACTTTGAACAACAGAATTTTCACGAATATATTTCATTCCTTACAGTCTTGATCGGCCCCTACGTCTCAAATTAAGAAGGAAAAATGAAACCTTGCTTGGTTGGTGTTGCGAAAATAATTTAGTAAAAATGGAGCCATACATTTATAATTGCACATTTTTTGTCTGCTGTATTTACTACGGAACTGTGTCAAGTTTTAATTGAACTGTATTTCGAACTTTATGGTCAAATAATCAAATAATAATGATTTAGTTTTGGAAGAGTACTAATTTAGTGAAAATAAAGCTGCGCTAAAACTGTATGGATTGGTGTGACCCCTCTTCAATTTCACAACATAAAAATAAAATGATAGGTTGACTACGTACAAAAGATAAGGGGTTTCATATCTAGATCTCAGCAATTCAGTTATATTAGGCCTACATTATATTTCAATAATTAGAAAAAAAGATTTCATCTTTTATATAACAAATATAGGGATTCCATTGATGGTAAATTAGAACTATATATAATGTTTATAATTTTAATTAATAAAGTGATTAGAATACCAATATGGCAATTTAAATGAAAAGGTCAAAAATAAAATTCACAATTATTTACAGAAATACCATAAATGCATACAGCTGCGGTGAATTTTGCGTTTGTTAGTGATATCTAAAAATACTTGCAAGTGATATATAAATATTGTGTTAGCTGTTTTTTTTTTATTAAAACATGCTATGTTTTGACAATTAGACAAAACTGATAACGAAGACAAAATTCAATTAATCAAATCTAAATGAAGTACTCGACTGATTAAAACTGAAAACAGAATATCACAACTAATACATTTATTTACTCAAATTCATTTCGACGACAAAGTCGCCATCTTCAATGATGTACGAACTGCAATAATCAAACCATAAATATAATAATTAGTTATAATTTGATTACTAAGTAGCTAGAGCATCATTAAAGATGGCGACATTGTCGTTGAAACGCATATATTACTTGTTAGGTTCTGTGTTTAATTCTACCAAGTATGTCTTCTACAAAGTCAAGTTCAATATTTATTTATAGACAAGTAGATAATAAATAAAAAATATCAAAAATTGGAGGCAAATAACATAAACTAAAACAAAAATAATGGTGTAAACTATATAAATTTATTTATGGTGTAAACTACATAAATAAATTTATTTAAATAAACGGAACCAGATAACTGCCACATACTTTCTCATAGTTGAAACTTCATACCTTCCCAAGAGTAGCACAGGAGGTGGTTATTTAGAATTTGGAAAAATAGGAATATGTTACCATGGAAAATATTAGATGCATGTAACACACATCCATATTATATTATTATTATTAAAACTATTCGATCGATTTCAAACAAATTTGCACCAAACATGTCAATTAGGCCTGTATAGATGCACGAAAAAAGGTTTTGAAAAACAACCCCCTTTTTGGCCAAACCTCCCAAAAGTCATTATTATTATTATTATTACCTAAACGAGAATTTTTAGAAATATGCGGTTTTTTGTGCATATGGTATGGTACATTAAGGGCTACAAATAAGCCAAATTTTATCAAAATCAATAGAGCCGTTTTTAAGAAATTTTGATTTTTCTCGTTTTTTTGGCTATTTTTGCGGGTAAAACAACTTAAAAATCAAAAATTTGAAAAAATGAAAAAACACCTGGAGATATTCCAGAACTACACCTACATACCAAATTTCATCAAAATCGGATCGTTTGTATGGTCTCCAGCTCTGTACACATCCTAACAGACACACGGACAAACAGCACCAAAAAACACTTTTTTGGGTTCATGGAGCACCAAAACAAATAATTACACTAAACATATTTTTGGGTTCAAAGTGCACCAACACAGATAATTCCACTAAACAATTTTTTGGGGTTCAGGGAGCACCAAAACAGATAATTCCACTAAAAATTCAAATTCGAAAATTTGGAAGAAAACAATACTTCCTCCATATACTACGTATAGGGTGGAGAAAGTTAAAATGAATATTAATTATAAAAAGAAACAAAATTATTGTATATTAATAAAAAATAAAAAAAACATGACTAAATCACAATATTTTATTCGGCTAAATACACTCCATAATTACATTTTGAGACAAGTATAATGTGCAGTATATAATGCAGACAAGTATAATGTTAATACTTTTGAAAAAGTATTAACATACTTACTCGCATTTTCTACTTCATATAGCGCATATTATATGTATAATACTTCATCCAGGGGTTGAATAGGCAATCTAGCTGCTTAGCTGTAGCTGTACCTTGGACCTAAATCTCAATGGAGTTAATTTCATTAGTAAACAAAATCAGATATTGTTTAATCAAATACACTTGGTGGCTTTGTTCTTTTGCACATTCATTGCTTCGCTATTGCTTGATTTCATTTAAAGGGTGATTCATTCCATTTCATTGCTTTTACTTAAGTATTCGAATTGCAAAGTGGTTTTTATGCCACTTAAAAATATAATACACAAATTTAGATTTAGATTTTGTAAACCTTTAGGCCTATTATAGATAATATAGTAAACCTTTTGTTTAATTTGACCAAATCTAAAAAAAAAAAAACTGATAGTTGTAAAGAATTGTAAAAACCTGATTTTAAATTAGCCCAATTGGTTGCAAATAAACGTGTTTTGATTCATCATTGTAGGTGTAACCGAAAAATATGTTCAGTTTTTTATTCAAATCAGCTGTTTTATATATAATATGTAACGACCAATGTTTGAATTAAATTAAAAAATAGTAAGCATTAGTTGATTTTTTTGTTTGCTTTTAAGTTGGTCAATCTAACCTAAAAAAGCTATCGGTTTTGAAGAATAATAAACTTATAAGTACAGTTGCTATGGTAATAAATGTAAATAAGTCGCTAAGCTTTTTATACGAACAGCTGTTTTTGTGCGCTATGGTCTTGAGTCCATACAAAAGAGGCTGTTTAGTTTTTCCAAATTTGAAACTATTTCGGGAAACATTTCATATTTTTCTTTATATAAAAACCTAGTTCGGACTATTACGAACATTTTAAAACAAAAAATAGCCAAATTGGTCCAGCCGTTCTCGAGTGATGCGCTTACAAAGGAACAGCAATTCATTTTTATTATATAGGTTGTATAGATAGTCTAATGTATTTTATAACCACGGTGGCATTGGTTATACACATTGAATTTCCGAATTTGTAATACTTTAAGTATAGCGAGCAAAGAAATAAAATTCCATAATTTATTTCAACTGAACTGTCAGACAACAATGCTGTTATAAGTATACCGCCAACTACCAGTATGTTGTATTTTTCTTCTTCTTAAGGGTCTTGTGGGTCTTAAGGGTCTTAAGGGTTGTATTTTTCTTTTCGCCTTGTGTAAAACATACACTTCATAATAACATGTTTCGGACGCAGTTTTCAACTTACAAAGTTGTGAAACCTCTTAAATTGTTCTTAAAGGCTATGGACTTGTATCTTATACCTTATATTAAAAGTAATCTATTAAAAGAATTAACTCCTTTAATAAAATTTTTAATTAAGTACACATTTATTACATTAAATGCATTTTTAAGGGGTTACAAACAATAATTTATAAACTTTAAGGTTACACATAAAAAATAAAAAGCCTTCTAAAAAATTTAAAGTTATTTTCATGATTATTCGTTTATAAATAGTATCAGAAACACGAGATTACTAATTCATGTTTCAACGATCTCGGTGGTTGCGATTCAAGCCGACCATGGCCAACCTATAAAAGTCGTCTCGTGCACTTCATTTGATATTCGTTCAAAAATGCAACTTGTGTTGCAGGTTTCAACTATAGCAGACTGGACTAGCGCCTTTAGAATCTCGGCCACTCTGCTGTCCGCCATTATATGCTGTAGTGATAGTAGGAATCAAGTACTCAGAAGGGTTAAGAAGGTTTTGAGATTATTGAGGATAGATGAAGCATTAGACCATTATTAATATATATTTGGAGTGTGTTACTAAAGACCCTCCTCCTCACCATATCGTTTGAATGAGAGCCAAACACTTTTGCGATTGTTAACTTGAAATTTCTTTTAAGACAGTTTCAATCGTTTTCTTTCCACATTGGGAAATTTTAGAGGCACTTAACATTTTTAAAAGGAAACCCGCATTTTCTAACATGTCAAATTATACGGCATGGAAACCTAAAATAATTTAATACAAGGATTATTGCTTTATGATCCTAACAAAAATGCGTGCTCAAAGTACATTATAATTGGAATAAGGAATTATTCTTATTTTTCAGCCCACTTAAATACAGATGATCTTCTTGTTTAGAAAATAATTTTTCATGTACTGCAAACTGTCTAGGGGATTGGACTAGTATCTAGGAGTCACATTTGATTTGAAATTGAATTGAGGTAAGCATAAAATATACGAAACCCCATTCTACACAACTAGGAAAATGTACTTTTTAAGGACATTCTGTTTAAAGGAGATAATGACAAATGTCTATTATGTCAAGGCTACAGCAGTACGGAAAGTTCTGTTCTTTGTTTAGGAGAGGGGGGGGGAGTGTAACAATACCTATTCTGGCATTTAAGTGGTTTTAATTTTAAGAAGTAAGTTCCTTTATAAATTTTAAAGAATGCTAGGAACCACCTCAAACATAACTAAAAATAAAGATAACATCGACCAATATCGGTAGATATCAGGGTAGCTCAGATGGCAGAGCATCACGACGGAAACGTGAAGGTCCCGGGTTCAACTCCCGGTCTTGGTCTATATTTTTTCACTTGTAATTTAATTAAATATCCCTTGCTGAGTAAGTGTGTAAGCGGAAAAAAAAATTAAAAGTAATAATAAAAATAAAGTTCTTTTTAACGATATCCCTTGTTTTCAATTAAAGAATTAAATTGCTGTCGTCCTTTGAGAATTAGTGTAATTTTCAATCTCTTTAGGCAAGCAAATTTAATACCGTCTGGTGCCGCAGAGCGCGGGCTGAGGTCTTTGTTCGAGTGCTACCTTAGTGCAAACTTTTAAGCTACCGAGATACGCCTTTTGTGTTCTGTATTTCTTTAATAAAGGTGTGTCTTGTAGTTATTTCACACCAACATTATTTAGTCTATTACGTATAACACATTGCACCTTCTGTAACTATATAAACTTTCTCACCTCGTGGTTATTAACAAATATATAGCCAGGTCTAAACTTGATCGCACCTACGTCTGAAATTAAGATAGAGCAAATATATATAAAAAAATATATATATTCTTGCTTAGTTGGTCTTGCAGACAATTAGTAAAAAGAAACAATACATTTTTGCCTTTTTTTATTTCCGAAGAAACATTGTAAATTTTAATCGAACCTAACTCGAACTTTATGATTTTGTTTTCCTAAAACAAAAGTAGAACGTTTCAACGTATATATACACGACAAATTAATTATCATTAGACCTATTTTCCGGCAGTAAAAAAAAAAAAAAAAAAAAAAATATATATATAAAAAAAAACTGGAATAAAAGCAATACATTTTAGGGTTTCAACCAACAATTTGGGAAATAGGTCTATTCACGACCGTGCTGAATAGATGCAAAATGGTTCGCACGACATTCCGCATAATGGGAGTATCTTCAATACACAAAGCATTGCGTGCTTCGCACGCCAACCCCCGTATCGGGCGTATATTCAATACACAATGCATTGCGTGCTTCGCACGCCATTCCGAATATTGGGAGTATCTTCAATACACAAAAATTGCGTGCTTCACACGCCAACCCCCGTATTGGGAGTATCTTCAATACACGATGCATTGCGTGCTTCGCACGCCATTCCGAATATTTTGAGTATCTTCAACACACAAAACATTGCGTGCCTCGCACGCCAACCCCAATATTGGGAGTATCTTCAATACACAATGCATTGCGTGCTTCGCACGCAACTCCACGATAGAATCCGACACATGGCTTTGAACAGGGTACTTCTATCGTATTTTACGTTTTGATCGATTTATGGGAACCAAGCGAGCTATAAGGTCGCGTAAACAAAATGTGCAGAATAACATCTTACATTTATATATGTAGAAAAAACTCAAAAACAAATTCATTATCGTAGGAAAAATCTCAAAAAATAGTTACTTCCGGTCAAAAAACGTGCTTCCGATTGTTGGATTTTTTGGCACACGAACATGTGTACCAAATTTGGAAAAAATCGGACTTAAAATGCGGCCGCTAGAGTGCGAACACATATATACATATATATATGATTTTTAATGATACCACAAAACGTGTTCTGGGACCATGCTTATTTGCTACTCCCGACCTTGGGTCTTACCATAAGGGCCACTGTAATAGCTCATTTTTCTTATTGAAATTCGCTAATAAGAATATATGCCACTATGCATATAGGGGAAAGTAACGTAGAGGCGTTGAACTTCATACTGTAACAATTTAAAATTAAAACCTTTTAAATTCAGATTGGTCTTAAGTCTATTTAAAAATGGGCTACCACATCTCTTCAACTGAATGTTTCTCCTTCATATCAGAAACTTCTACAGAGTGAATCAGACCGCGCGTGCGCAATGTATAGCGATTGAACCAAATGAGCTGCAGCCTTCGTTTTAACTTAACCCCCCCCCCCCCCCTATTTCGACCCTAGACAATTCAGTAAAAATGTTTTCAAACATCTGAAAGCCCTCTACATGGTAATGAAAGTTTCGTCAAAATCGGTTCAGCCATTTCGGAGATTATCCCGGACAAACAAACAAACATACAAAAATGTATAAATGTGTGTTTAAACTTTGGTAATGTATGAATAATCATATGAGCTTAGAGAAAAGATTATATTTTGAAATCACGGACAGACACTCCAATTTCATTTATATGTGAAGATATGTCAATAACCCATGTTTGAATTGAATTGTAATAGAGTATAAGCATATTTTGTTGATTTTCGTTTGTGTTTGCTTTTAGCTTGAAGTCAATTTGACGTAAAAGAGCTGTTTGCTTTGAAAAAATAATAAACTGATTGGAAATTTTCTATGTTATGGTAATGAATGTAAACACAATTGTGTTGCTAAGCTTTTTATCCGAAAACAGATGTTTTCAAGAGTTATGGTCTTGAGTTCGTATAAAAATCCCACAGAAAAAAGGATGTTCAGACTCCCCGATTTCGAAAATTTTATGGGAAACTTTCTAATTTTTTCCCGTAAAAACCTAATTCAGACTATTAACAACATTTTTTTTAAATAGCCAAATTGGTCCAGCCGTTCTCAAACGTCTACCAACGTACAGGATTTCATTTTTACTTTCTCATTTTATAGTATATAGTAGGCTACAAAGAAAGTATAGTGATCGCAAAAAAAATCGATGTTGAGATTTTTGTGGAAATATCCGTTTTGGGACCCCCTGAGTCCAAAAAAGTGGTTTTTACAAAATGTCTGTCTGTATGTCTGTATATATGTCTATATGTCTGTATGTATGTCTGTATGTATACAAAGCTAGAGAGAAAACTATTCGATCGATTTCAACCAAATTCGCACCAGACATGTCAAGTAGGCCTGTATAGATGCACGAAAAAGGGTTTTGAAAAACAACCCCCTTTTTGGCCAAAAAAACCTCCAAAAAAATCAGTTATTATTTTTTTATAAAAAACGGCTCTAACGATTTTGATAAAACTTGGCTTATTCGTAGCCTTTAATGTTCCCTACCATATGCAAAAAAAACGCATCTTTCTAAAAATCCTCGTTTAGCTAATAATAATAACAGATTTTTGGGGTTTTTTGGCCATAAAGGGTTTTTTTTCAAAAATGTTCAAAACCTTTGTACGTGCATCTATAAAGACCTAATTGACGTGTTTGGTGCAAATTGTTCGAAATCGATAGAATAGTTTTCTCTCTAGATAATAATAATAATATTTATTAGTTAATCACCAACTTTAATAAAAAATCACCTCTCTTACCCCACCGTACAAGTCACAGTGAATCTGTTTAGTAATTTAAATATCTTTGTGAGAAAGTGTGTGCCAGTTCCTGGTACCTTTTATTATTTATACAGATTGTTTTTAATTCATGTGTAGTTTAAGGTAAACAAAATTGTTTTATTTCTATACTAGTTTGGCTGATAGGGTTGTCCGCAAATTGTATCTTCGGCTTTAATTATTGTTCGCAAGTCCTTTTTTTGCACATCAAGTCTTTGTATATTTTGTATACAAAACTGTAAAAATACGACCGATCCTTCATTAGAAACTAGTTTTAAAACTAGAATTACTTGGGGTAGTGCAGAAAATATGTTATATTTTAAGTGTATATTTTTAGTAAATTGTATTGGTGAATTCTAAAAATGTGTTTAAATAAACGTCACCTCTAATGTCTAAACCGAGCAAATAATATTTTCAAAAAGGCTGTGAACACGATAAAGATCAAAAGGCTAATCTTATAACAAAGATAATAAACGGTACCAGATAACTGCCACATACTTTCTCCCAGTTGAAACTTTATACCTTACCAAGAGTAGCATAGGTGGTGGTTATTTAGAATTGAAAAAGTAGGAAAATGTTACAATGGAAAATATTAGATGCATGTAACACGCATCCATATTATATTATTATTATTTAAACTATTTGATCGAATTCGGACAAATTTGCACCAAACATGTCAATTAGGCCTGTATAGATGCACAAAAAAAGGTTTTGAAATTTTTTGAAAAACAACCCTCTTCTTGGCCAAAAAACCCAAAAAATCAGTTATTATTATTATTATTACCTAAACGAGAATTTTTAGAAAGATGCGGTTTTTTGCATATGGTAGGGTACATTAAGGGCTACAAATAAGCCAAATTTTATCAAAATCGTTAGAGCCGTTTTTGAGAAATTTGGATTGTTCTCGTTTTTTGGCCATTTTTGGGGGGGTAAAACCCCTTAAAAATCAAAAATTTTAAAAAATGAAAAAACGCCTGGAGAAATTCCAGAACTACACCTACGTACAAAATTTAATCAAAATCGGACCGTTGGTATGGTCTCCAGCTCTGAACACATCCTTATAGACACACAGACAGACATCATAAAAAATACACTTTTTTGGGTTCAGGGAGCACCAAAACTAATAATTCCACTAAAAATATTTTTGGGTTCAGGGAGCACCAACACAGATAATCCACTAAACATTTTTTGGGGGTTCAGGAAGCACCAAAACAGATAGTTCCACTAAAAATTCAAATTCGAAAATTTGGACGAAAACAATACTTTCTCCATATACGTATAGGGTGGAGAAAGTAAAAATACAAAATCTTTACACAAAAATACATTCTGTAACTACTATTAAATAAGGTATTGTACCATGGGGCCGATTTACTATAAGTACGCATGTGAGAAAGTAAAACGACTAGGATAACATACAAAAGTGACGTAGGTTGATTTGACTTCTATCATCTAGAAGCACGTTCCAGCTGAGCCATTGAGCTGTCAAAGTCCCACAACAATATTCCACTGTTTGCTATTCAGTTCGGTATCAGATATTCTTTCCTTGTCTTAGATTAATCATGATATTGTAATGTAGGTTAATTTAAGAATATGTTTTATCTGGGTCAGTCGAGAAACACTTTATTATGTTTCGAAAATAAGAAATACGAAAAATGTTTCTTGTCTTTTAGTTTTTAATTGAAATTACAAATGGTCGAAAGTGAAAATTGGTTATACATTTTTACCATAGCACTTCCAACTATTAATAATAATTATTATTAAAACGACCTACCGTCAAAATAATAATTTCGGAGTTATTTTGAGGCCGTTTCGGAATTTCAGCCACTATCGAGTATATTTTACTGGGTTGTCTTCGTTACACGTATGCAACGGAATCTTTCAACATAATTTTCACCAACTTAAAGACGTCTGGTTAACTTGAAAATCTGTACACGTGTCAAGGGCAGATAACCATACGATAATTTACATAACCCCCTAAATTTTACAAACATAATTTTCAATCTATTGTCACACATACGATATACAAAAAATCGAGTCTTTTAATTACAATTACTTTTGATTCCATTTTGAGACTAAAAAAATATGGTTTAAAAAACTAAACAAACACGCTTTAATAGCAATTTCATTGTAAAAAAAACGTGGGGTGCGTTTTACTATATTTTTTTCCCTACAGCTGTTTAATAAAGTGGGGTATTCCACACTTAACAGCAGTGCGCAAATTAACTACATGTGTTCAGCGTTAAGGGCAGTAGTGGCGACAGTCTTGGAGTTTTATCCCGTAAGAGCAATTTTAAATTTAAAACCATTTATTTCGTTTATTTTTTATCATAAAATTGTTTTCGAGGTCTCATTTTAACCACAGTCACAATACGCATCCGTTTTGCGTTTCACAATTTTTTAAATCCCATTCATTTGTCACGTAATTGACATTTTTTAAGTACCAAGTTTTAACTTTTCCTTACGCAATAACAAATTTATAAGTAATAAAAGTGAATCGCAAGTCGGATCCGCAATTTTATAAAGGATATTCAGTTTTTTTTTCAGCGCTCAATTACAAAAGATGGGTTTATAAATGGTTTTAAATGAGCCAATGTCAAAGAGCTCAGCTGTAAGGAATTGCACTGGCTATAGGGTGAAGCGTTGGAGTCGCCGGTCGATTTCTCTTTTACTGGAGCAGACCCTTAAGTAATTATACCTGTTTGTTTTACTTTATCGCACGGCTAAACAGCTGGAGTGCGGTAAAGTACCACTTTTGCACTCCAGCTGATTACTTTGCGCACTGTACGCAAAGTAAACAGCCCATGTAGTCTGTTTTGAAAATTTTGTTTGTTATGTAACTAACCTCTGTAAAAAAGATATTTTTAAAAACTAAAAATACCAAGTTTTAACTTT
>JAGFPH010000927.1:355639-369556 GCA_018207615.1 Philaenus spumarius
CTACTAAGTGGCTACGTGTGAAGGGAGAACTAACCGCTGAGAAGCGCTGCTAAGTGGCTACGTGTGAAGGGAGAACTAACCGCTGAGAAGCACTACTAAGTGGCTACGTGTGAAGGGAGAACTAACCGCTGAGAAGCGCTGCTAAGTGGCTTCGTGTGAAGGCGGCCTAAAATTTGCATACATTTTGTTTATTTATACACTGAAGGAAACATTTATTTAAATGAAGCAAACACTAAATGTTATGTAAACACAGCTTGTCTCGATACACCACTGAAAACCACAACCAAATTGGTTCAGCAATTGTTGAGATAGTGTGATAGGTAGATAAAATAATTAACTACTAACTCGCGACATAGCTCAAGTCTAATGAGTAATTGATTAATATTGAATGATAAATGGGTGATTTTACTAGAGTGAACTTAAACTAAGATATTAAAATAAGAGAGTCTTTATGTAATTGTGATGCTACCGAAGAGAAAACATATTTGAGCTGTTGAGAATTTTGAGGTATCAATTTTAAAAGGTTCAAGATGTGGATTAATTTTTAAACTGCAGCGTGATCTTCCAAAGTTGATTTGTCAGATTCTGGAATCTTACATATCAGAAATATGTTTCAGAGTTAAGCACAAAGGAGAGTACTCTGAATTGAAGAGTATTTCAACGGGGGGTACCACAAGGAAGTGTCCTTGGACCTTTGCTCTATCTCTTGTACACCAGCGATATTCCTCAAGAAAATGATACAAGTACTGCGACTTTTTCTGATGACACAGCAATGTTTGACAGGTAGGAATATGGAAGAGGCAACACAAAAATTACAAAGAGCGATTGACAGAGTTAACATCTAGATAAAGAAGTGGAGATTAAAATTAAATGAATCTAAGTCAACCTATGTAATTATTTTACAACTAGAAAAATAAATCCAATTTCTATTAAAATAAATTCCCGTTTAGTAATTCCGGGTACACTGCTAAATACTTGGGCATGTAACTCGATGCCAAGCTACACTGGAAGGGACATGTTAAAAAGAAGGTAGAATTAAATATGCAATTTAGGAAGATGTACTGGATACTTGGGAGTACTCAGAATTAGATCTACACAACAAACTGCTTCTTTATAGACAAATATTGAAACCAGTGTGGACCTATGGATTACAGTTGTGGGGTTGTACAAAGAAGACATTATACAAACAATATACAAATATTTCAGAATAAGGTTCTGCGCATTTTTAATCCACCACATGGCTTTGCACCGGGTACTTCTATGGTATTTTACGTTTTGATCGATTTTGGGGGAACCAAGCGAGCTATAAGGTCGCGTAAAAAAAAACAAAACGTGCAGAATAACATCCTACATTTGTATTAGTAGAAAAAACTCAAAAACAAATTCATTCTCGTAGGAAAAATCACAAAAAAAATTACTTCCGGTCAAAAAACGTGCTTCTGATTTTTGGATTCTTTTGGCTAACGAACTCGACCGAGCGACGTAGACAACCAACATGTGTATAAAATGTGAACCAAATCGGACTTAAAATGCGGCCGCTAGAGCGTAAACACATATATACATAAGTATATATGATTTTTAATGACACCCCAAAAGATTTTCTGGGGACCATGATCGGTGCTAATTTGCTACTCCCGACCTTAGGTCTTACAATAAGGGTCACTGCAATAGCTCATTTTTCCTATGGAAATTCACTAAAAAGATGTGGATGTGAAGTGATTGGGAATGTTTAAATGTTCACTCACGAAATTGCTGGAGGTGTATATTATATTTTACCCGGTTCATAGTCTGCCTTACTGCAGTGCTGAATTAAAATTGCCGGTAGTGAAATAAGCAAAGTTCTTCTTGGATTAGTATTGTAGATTTATGTATTTCAAATGAAATTTAGCTGCGATTAAATGTGAGAACTGCATACATTGCAAGCTAGTAACAAAGTGCCCTTTCTATCCCCATTCCTCTTCCTCTTTACTTCAACAATGTTGTTTTATGATTCCTTCTCTACTACCTTGATTTTATCTTCTTACTCTTTCTGCAGGCCCATACTTAAATTATAAGATGTTGAAATACTTTGGATGTATGATATTATATTAAATGTTTGTAATGGGGGTGAGTTGATAATGGGTTATATATGTTTTTGTTTAGTTGTTGGCACAACGTATTTGGGCGCTTTCACGGTCTGGTGGTCTATGAAACGTTCCCTTAGTATGATTTACTTGTATTTATTAATATGAATATTGGAATCATTACAATTAATTTATGTGTGATACTAACTCAATAACTTAAAATTGTCGTCCCTTGAATAGAAAATAAAACTGCTATGGAATTATTTTGTAATCATTGCTTCCAATTGTCGTTCCCAAAGTTAATTTTTATAATAGCAAACTCCATTCGCCCGATTTTTTGATAGCGTTTATAATACACTTTTGAAGACTTTTTTGAACACCTTAAGAGTAAAATTCGTCACTTAAACTGGGTTGGTTTAAAACAAAGCTTCTCACAAAAGTAAAAACCAAGCAATCTTAAATAAAGGATATTATTTTTTAAATGGCATATTACTGTTGTCAAAATGACACTTTTGACTTTTCCAACATGGCGGATTTTAAAAGGTAAACCATTTCCTTTGATCTACTGTCGTGCTTGTAAGTACAAGAGATGCAATTCCCAAAGTCAACTTCTTAAAAAAAGAAACCAAATTATAACAAATTGTGTAAATAATTAAACAGGTGGTACTTGTACCAGTTAAAGGTCGTTAAGTTGAGCATTTTTATAAGGAAGTCTTTTACTTCTTAAAGTCTTCACTTTGGGTTAGTAAGACTAGGGAAACAGAGTGGAGCAGTGGTTAAATACGCTCGTCTAGTCTGCTGCAGTTGTAGCCTCGTAGGTTGGCGTTTGATTTACTTGGGCTTTGTTGCTCCCTCGAATTTCTTAGTTTAACTGGCTTGGAATAAAGACGTTAACAATCAATATAGAAGAAGCAGACTTTAAAGAGCATGACTCGATACTATGTTTCAAAACATCAGTTAAAGATTGTCATAGGAAATTAAAAGTGAAAACCCTTGAGAGTCATGTGTTTGTAAACGTATACTAAGTTTTTCTTACTATTCAAGTAATATTTTTTAACAAATTTCGGGCTTAAATATCAATTATTTTTAAAATGATTAATGGTACATAGATGCTGGCTTTAATATGTATGGACTATTAACTTCCCTGAAAGATCACATATACACACGGACTACTAAAAATGAGATTCGTAATGGAAACCCCAGGGAAATCGTGCGAAAACGTAGAAATCCATTTTTTAATCAATAAGACAAAAAAAGCCAAGAGAATGCAGGGTATGCTTTAAAGGTTCTGTATTTTATATTAAAATCAAGAAGTAACAGTTTGTATACATGATAGTCACTATGAACCACAATACAATTTGACCTACAAACCAATAGTTATGACTATATAGTAGAAATAAACAAAAATAACGATTCAAACATAATTTTAAAGCTTATGTTCCCTGCTATTGATGAAAAATAGCTTAAAATTAATGTTTTCGTTACAAAAATTTATGTAAAAACCTTTCGTGTGAAAGTTCATTTGGTTTTTAATGAAATGCGCCATCTATTAACAATCTGTTTAACTAACATTGTTAGACCTGTTAGTTAGATGGTTTACATTCTATAACATGCAAGTTCTATCAAATTAAAACAACGTAAAGTAAAGCGTTATAGATCGTTATAAACTGTTAACTAACTGAATTAAATCAGCGTATCAAATCAGGAAAGTAAGCCTAAATTGCGAAATTTTCGCACGGGTCAGCTAGTATGTTTAGTATTACTAATAATTTTACATTTTAAAATTAATTTAAGGCATTTTGTTTTAAAAATTTTCGGTTATCTGGACACTTGCTTAAATTGTGAATAAATATTGAGTTTGACTTGTGAGAATAAAACTTGTTAAATAAAACTTGAACAGAATAACTTGATAGAATATAACTTGCACAGGAGATAATTTGATAGAATAAAATTTGAACATAAGATAACATTATAGAATAAAACTTGAACAGAAGATAACTTGATAGAATAACATTTGAGCATACTATAACTTTATAGAATAAAACTTGAACAGAAGATAACTTTATAGAATAAAACTTGAACAGAAACTAACTTTATAGAATAAAAATCGAACAGAAGATAACTTGATAGAATAACATTTGAACATAAGATAACTTTATAGAATACAATATGAACAGAAGATAACGTTATAGAATAAAACTTGAACGGAAGATAACTTGATAGAATAACATTTGAACATAATATAACTTTATAGAATACAATTTGAACAGAAGATAACTTTATAGAATAAAACTTGAACAAAAGCTAACTTTATAGAATAAAAATTGAACAGAAGATAACTTGATAGAATAACATTTGAACATAAGATAACTTTATAGAATACAATTTGAACAGAAGATAAACGTTATAGAATAAAACTTGAACGGATGATAACTTGATAGAATAACATTTGAACATAATATAACTTTATAGAATAAAACTTGAACAGAAGATAACTTGAGCACAGAACCTTACAACTAACAAGTTTATTGACTCAAACGAGATTCTACGACAGCCATCTTTAGTAATTAGCATTAACTAATAAATTAACGAGTAATAAAGAAACGATAACTAACTTAACAGCGTGCCACGCCCATAATTTATATAAAACGTAAAGGTTACTCGCTTGATATTTAAAAAAATATCGCTATTTACCTCATCCGAACCATGCTATATTACAGCTACAGGCTTAATAAGGGTTAATAGTTTCATTTAAATTATACATTGTATGCTTGTATGTGTATACAGGTTGTGTGTGAACGGCGTTGTATTTTTGTAACCATTGCAGATGACGCAACAAAACTTGGCAGTCCAAATCGTTTCTCTACAAAACAAAATTTTGAGCAATTATAATTTTTTTTGTTTAAAGTCACAATATTTGGCATTTTGAAAATGGCCTAATTTCATTTAATGGCATTAGCTTTAAACGCAAAACTTCGACAACCCACACTAGAAATACCTCCTGAGCTGCTACAGAGCGTTATGAATGGCTACTACACCCGCCTAGCTCACTGCTAAACTACAGAAAGAAAACAGTTTGAGCATTTATTATAAAAAAGGTAGGCTGTTATTAAAGTTTATTGGTAATTGTTATTGAACTTCTTATAGGCGCACCTCGGCACACTAAATATATTTGAGTTGGGTATATAAGTGTAACAGATTGTCCTACGTTATGACAATTTGATATGTCTTAATAATTTGATATGGCTTAATTTGATATGTTTGCTTGCGGGTGAATTTGATTTTTCCGTCACGCATTTTATGAAACGTTATATTGTGAAACGCTCTACTATATATAGCACGTATGTGTATCCGTCTGTTTGAAAAAAGTTTTGGTCTGGCCGAGATTCGAACCAACAGAGTCCATCACCACAGACTAGCACCTTAGCCGGTTAGGCCACGAACTCATTGCTAGTTTAGTATATTTGAGTTGGGTGTATAAGTGTAACAGATTGTTCTACGTCATAGGCTTAACCCGTTAATGTTAATACAATGTATAGTTTAATTTTTAATAAATCTGAAATGGACATTGTGCTTCCTCATTTCGTAAGTTGTGTTAAAAAGTTTATATTTTAACATGTTTTAAAAAGAACCCGTGGGCGGATGACCTCACCTGGGTGTATTAATTCTAATGAAAATGTTATTTTACCTGTACTATATCGGCTCCCACAAAAACAAGTTGATTTTAATGGTATTTAAATATAATAACATTCTTGGAATCTTATAATGACTTTGATATTATATAGACACCTACCTTAACATTACGGTCCATCATAACAACATTATATCTCAAGGTATATCATTATGTACGATGTCTCTTTGAAGGGTGTAATTTAGAAATAATTTTATTATTAATGCGTTTGTTGTGGAAAAAGTAGATTCATAGATGTAAATATTTTAAAAATCTTTCTTGTTTACTTCGTTCTTTAGAAGAAACTACTTAGGCCTACAAGATTTATATACAGAGTGTTTCGTAATGACTCTGCAATATTCTAGGATATGATTCCGCACACCAGAATGAGATAATAATTCAATTGAACATGTCTCCTGAAACGCTTTGTTTTGCCCCTAGCAGCCATTTTGTTTCTTCGCTAAATAATTTTTGTCTCAAGAACGGTTTGATAAACTACATTGAAATTTTGCATTATGCTTTATATTGTAACATTTTGAGGTTAACCAAATATTATGGTGCCCTGGGTTTGACATTGATCTGGTTATAAATATAAGAAAATACTAAAACGAATTATTATTAAAAATTAGAAATATTAATAGTGATTACTAATAAGCATAACCCAACTTTGCAAGATAAATAAAAAACAATCAATGCAATCTAGCTTACGTTTGGTTTTGAAATAGACTTATAAATGTATCTATAGGCTAGAGCGCACAGTTTAAAGAATTATATAAAAATGCGATGAGTCAGCCGCATTCAGTTAGAAGCGTGGGAAGAACTTTTTTTTAATATTTATTTTTTATTTATTTTGACATACTAGAATATTACAATCTTAAGCTACTGCTTAAATAAGTAATACATATACAAGAAAGCGAGACACGTGTATTGAAGCCTAAATCACAATCTAGGTTCTAGCTACGTAAACCTTACTAGGTATCTAAAAATTCAAAATGAGGTAGATCCTGTGGCTTCAGCCGGCAAAGTCTTCTTATACACAGTTCCGTGTCCAGTAGCTGTAAAGCTTCCACGTTAACATGATTAAGGAGTCTCTTCTCATGTCTATTTGCATAATCCATTATAACGTCTTCCACTGATTTCAGATTTAAGTCCGAATGTAGGTCTTCATTACGCTGATACCATCTTGCGTTGGTCATTGCACGAATTATACTATTTTGGCTTCTTTGTACCAACAGTCGATTAGCTTCTTTTGTACATCCCCACAGTTCTACTCCGTATGTCCAAATTGGTCTGATTATTGTTAAATAAAGTAGTCGCTTATTATAAAGGTCCAATTGTGATTTCCTGCCAATTAGCCAGTACATTTGACGTATTTTAAGGCGAATCCTTTCTACTTTTTTATTCACGTGAAGTTTCCATGTAAGGCGTTTATCAAGATGTATTCCTAAATATTTAACCGAATCATGTTGCGGTATTAGCTTGTTATTTATATAAATACATTGAGTAGTATTTACTTGTCGCAAAGCAAAAGTAACATGTGTTGATTTTTGTTCATTGAGTTTGATTTTCCAGTCACAGGTCCATTCCGCTACCCGGTCAAAACATCTTTGAAGATGGTCAGTTGCCTGAGCTTGAGTTTCACCAGTGGTTAATATTGCTGTGTCATCCGCAAATGTGGCAACAGTTGCATTATTAGTGGTAGGAATATCTGCTGTGTATAACAAATACAAGATGGGTCCGAGAACACTGTCCTGAGGCACTCCAGCCTGTATGGGATAGAAGGTAGATCTAGCATCGCCATACACAACGCAAAACAAACGACCCACAAGATATGATTCCAGCAGTCTACAGTAATTACCTGGTAAAAATCCACTAAGCTTAATAGCAAGGCCTTCATGCCACACCCTGTCAAAAGCTTGTGCAGCATCAAGAAAAGCATCACAACAATATTGTTTATCTTCAAAAGCCTTTTCTATTACAGCAACATCCTTAAACAGCATAACGAACATCTTGCCGCACAAACAGTAATATGGAACATTTATTACAGAGACCATCTACAATAGAAGCTATGTAAAAAAAAAAAGTGGCGTATACAAAATAAATTGCAGCTATTGCCCAGAGTTCTACATAGTGCAGACAGGCAGGTCGATCCGAAAAAGATTCCAGGAACATAAACTTAAAATTGTTCTTAAACAGAGCTCAACCTTCGCTGAACACCTAGTCGAATAAGGACACCTATACTTTTCCATCCAAGAAAATATGGAAATAATACAAACGTGCAACAAAAGCAGGGACATGGATCTACTGGAAGAGTTTCAAATATACAAATATTTCAAAAACAGCCCTTCTGAAATCTTAATGATGAACTGAAATTCAAATCTCATTCTTTATATAAACAAATAATAGACGTAGATAGTAGAGAAGCATAAACTTTAATCTTCGCTCACCTCTACTCAACCTGAACACATACAACCATTTCAAGGTTGACTACGTACAAGAGAGGATGCTAATCAATCGACAAACCGTTTAACCACGGTACATATTGTAAATTTGAGGGAAACTATTTAACCAATGTGGCTGTTATAGTATGAAAATGACTCTATGAAGTCGAAACCGCGGTCGTCAGTTTACACGTCGCTATACATCACTTGCAAACATAACCCCAAAGTATAATCTAGGCTAGGTTTTATAAAGATGATGAGCGAAATATGACTGAAGTTGAGTTTATTGAAGTAAAAACTTCTATAGGCGCACCGCATCCAGAAATTAAAAAAAAATTGCTAGCGGTGAAACGGATTTTACCGCCAAGCTTTATTCCGAAATGCATTTTCCGTCACGATCTACTATATATAGTACAAATGTGTAAAAATCAAAGTACCGTATATACTTCGTAATACCTTTGAAATGGACATCGTGCTTCTTCATTCCATAAATTGTTTTCTTGGTAATACTTCTGAAATGGACATTGTGCTTCCTCATTTTGTAAGTTGTGTTATTTTTATCTTGCCACATTTAAAATTGAAATCTAAAAAAATTTAAAATAACACAAACAAGGTTGTCTTTATTCATGACAGTTTTCACTTCTGTCGGCAGTCCAACGACTGCTTTTTTGTTGACAGCAACTCATTAGCGTGACATTTATTTATGTCTTTTAAATCATGTTTTTCACAAGACCATGCGCTGTACTACTTTGTATACTCACTGTTACTACACTAGTGATTAAATTTACAGGAGTAGATCTTTACCAAATTATCTGCTAGAAAGATGTGTATGTTGCTTACTTTTAATATATTTCATAGCACATTTCAAGTTAAACGCATTATCATCACCAGATAAAATAATATTTTATTTTATTTCGTCGGGTATGACTTAAAAACACATTTTCAGTGTAAAATAAACAGCACTTAGTTGTCAAAACTTTACCATCTTGAGGTAAGGGACATATTGTCTTTGTTACTTTACGTTTGATGCAATTCTTCTCAATAACTTTTTACAATAGCAGACACATAAGTTCAGCTACTTCAGAGCAAACCATATACACTACCCGATATTTTTATTTTCGGACGCAACATTATTTTCATGATGTTTCTTTATATTTCACTCCGAGTATATTATTTGGGGTTGTGTTTCTTTTAATTATTGTTGCTGTTTTACAGATAGTTAAGAAAATTTACACAATGAAATGCTAATGTAAGTACTTTTCTTGTTTTATGATTTTAGTCGTAGCTGTAGAACTACTGTAGTATGTTTGGTCTTACTTTGCAGAGATTATAGACACAATTCTAACTTGTAATCTTTGTTTCACTACTATCCTATTACTTTAAAAATAAGCAATTCTTGTATCTATCTTTGTATCTGTCGCGAATCTCGAAAACGGCTCTAACGAATTCAAAGAAATCTTGTATTTAGGTGTAGTTTTGATTTTTAAGTACACCCATATAGTTGTATTTCGTGTAAAAAAGCAATTTTTTTAGAAAATCTAATTTAAAAGTTGCAAAATTTTAACATAGGGTATTTTAACATGTTGGTTACAAAATAACAACGAAATAGTAAATAAAGCAATAAAAACAGCTGTTTATAAACAAGCCAATTTATACTGTTTTAGCACGTTGGAAATAGAGTGGAATAGAAATGAGATTGAGTATTATCCAAAATCAGCTGTTCATTGGATAGTTTTTAATTACTGTTAAAAAAACAAGCTAATTTATACTGTTTTAGCACGTTGGAATTAGAATAAATTGGGCCTGATTTAACAGTTTATTTTGTCAAAAAAAGGTAAACTTGGCAAAAGTGGATAAATTCTAATAGTCAATTTTATAATATAGGCCTGGCTCATTTCTGAAACATAGTATTGAGGTTATGTTAATTCTGCAATAATTTTTACTATATTTAGGCCTAGTTTCAAAACTTCAGTTGACAGAAGATAGTAGAACTAGGACTAAAATCGTAATGAAAGCCTCTCACGTTTCTAAAGCATGTGTTTGAGGTTATAATTAATCTTGTAATTACTGTTAATATATTTAAGCCTGGTTTCATAATTTTACAAACCTATGTACAAACGAGCCAAAGATTAACGAGATTCTTTAGCGAATTTTCCAACTGCGATGCGAAGCGTTCAGGGGCAGAGCCCCTAGTAAATTGTAATATAAATAATGCAGAAAACAACGTACAAAAAATACACGCATAAACGTAAATAAATTCAAGAGAAATCCATACGAAATCACACATACCTCTGGTTCGTACCCAAAATTAGGCTGCAGTTCTGAAACAAAATGGAAATACAAATTAATATAAAAACACATTAAAGACGTATTTTAGTTATGTTACAAATGCATTAAGTCTTCATGAAATAGTGCAATCATCAAGTTACAGAGAAACAGTTTAGTAGTGCAACTGGTCGTCTACACCAAGCGTACATCGAGGCTTGTATTTGATGTTTAAGCACAGCCTTAAGCTAAACACGATTTCAGTTTTCAGCAATATGGTCGTCATGAGACGTCAACGGAATATTATGCAAACTGCTTATTCCGAGCTGCAACAAAACAAGAAAGCATATCCTGAATAGTTGAAGCAGCGAAAATTTGTTTCCTTTATTAGTATTTCTAACGCGTTTACAGACGAATCGAGAACAGCAAGGAAATTGGCTGAGAAGGCCTGTTCCTATAAACTGTTGCTTGTACATAGTCGAGAATTGTAAGTTTATTATGTCAGAATACATGAGCTTTTGTGAAAGCTAATACACACTCGGTGCGATTCCGAGTTGTAACAATGATACAGGGTGTATGGAAAGCACTGCGCCATACAGAGGTTATAGTTGCAAATGAAGTTCCTCTAACAGGTTTTATAAGAAAAAGTATGTAATGGACATTATAGGATAGCGATAAGTGAAACAGATTCCTTAAATATTAAAGTAACAATCATTCGGATTTAATTTGTTCAACCAAGAGCTTTCATTAATTTTATTGTTAGTACCCCCGGTAGACTAAACGAAACCTTAAGCTTTGGAGTCAGGAACGATCGCTATAAATTTAGGGAAATAGTTGGGTAGGCTTTTCTTTGCAGACATGCCAGTGATGCTGGATCGTTGTAACAGAACTATAGTCTGTATACTTCATGTTGGCCGATGGACCCGGGACTACCTAAAGCTAACCTTTAACCCCTTTAATGAGGGATTACCCTCGTCGCCTCTGTCAGAGTTGCACCTGTCTAGGGAATGAGTCACCTATTGCCTGTGTTCCTACGAGGATACGTTTTTTTTAGCAAATCATAATGTAATGTTTTTTCGTAGATTTTCAAGCAGCTTTTAATTGGGTGGGTAGGGCGGAATTATTTTACAAGTTATACAACTTGGGATCTACAAACTTTATAAATTACTTAAAAAATGTATATAAGGTGTAGTTCAAAGGTGGTCTAACAGATGAAATTGCAACTACTACAGGTGTTAGACAGGGCGGCCTTCTTTCTCCGTTGTGGTTTTCTTTGTTCGTAAATGATATTCACGATGTATGGGGTTGTAGGAGGTTTGTGGATAGGATTTAAATGTTAGGGTACTTTTATACGCCAATGATTTAGTGTTGCTGGCTTCAGAGAACAAAATATTGCAAACGATGACTAATAGGTTTAACATTCATTGTGAAAGGTGGAATTTATTGGTAAATTTAGAAAAATTCGGAGATAATGGTATTTAGGTACAGGGTCGTTTGGGCACAAATAAAAAATTTAAATTTGGGGACATAATAATAGAAGTAGTAAACCAATATAAGTACATTAACAACACAATTATAACTCAATTCACGTACTACAGAGAGAATTACTGTGGCGAAATATGCTTGAAATTCTTCATAGATTTACCGTTTGGGGTTGTAGACAATATTCAATTATATATAATTTTCAACGCTTAAAAAAAAAATGTTTGGTCTACCGAATATTATATTTAGATGCCTAGGCCTATATTATATTTAGAAACAAAGGCAAAAGCTTTGAATTAAGAAATTAAAAAAATAATATTTAAATATATTATAATGAACACTCTAAGCATGACAGACAATAGATTACCAAAACAATTAGTTAGGCAGGTCATTAAAAGAAACATTTCTTGGACTAAGATTTGGTTTGAATTGGGGGATAAGAAGAAACATGATTTAGATTTTTATAAGATACATAATAAACGGTACCAGATAACTGCGCCACATACTTTCTCCCAGTTGAAACTTTATACCTTCCCAAGAGTAGCATAGGAAGTGGTTATTTAGAATTGCAAAAATAGGAAAATGTTACAATGGAAAATATTAGATGCATGTAACACACATCCATATTATATTATTATTATTATTATTTAAACCATTATATCGATTTCGAACAAATTTGAACAAACAATTAGGCCTGTATAGATGCACGAAAAAAGGTTTTGAAAATGTTTGAAAAACAAACCCCTTTTTGGCCAAAAACCTCCAAAAATCAGTTATTATTATTAGTATTATTTCCTAAACGAGAATGCGGTTTTTTGCATATGGTAGGGTACATTAAGGGCTAAAAATAAGCCAAATTTGATCAAAATCGTTAGAGCCGTTTTGGAGAAATTTTGATTTTTCTCGTTTTTTGGCTATTTTTGGGGGGTAAAACCCCTTAAAAATCAAAAATTTGAAAAAATGAAAAAAAACCTGGAGATATTCCAGAACTACATCTGCATACCAAATTTCATCAAAATCGGACCATCGGTATGGTCTCCAGCTCTGTACACATCCTTACAGACACACGGACAGACATCACCAAAAAACGACTTTTTTGGGTTCAGGGAGTACCAAAACAAATAATTCCACTAAAAATATTTTTGGGTTCAGAAAGCACCGAAACATATAATTCCGCTAAAAATTCAAATTCGAAAATTTGGACGAAAACAATACTTTATCCATATACTACTGTATATATACGTATAGGGTAGAGAAAGTAAAAATGGACAGGGAAATAAAATATTAAATGAATTTTATTGGCAAAATTGTGAGAAAAAGCGACAATTTAATGGACAGAGCAGATAAAAAGATCTGAGGCGTATGATATCTATAATAAACTTGATTGCGTATATTAACAACAAATATGCGCGAGAATTTATAAGTTTAATATTCAGAGCAAAGAGTGCCATGCTACCTCTAACAGGCAGGAATGGAATGGAAAGCTAAAGTAACCATGATACATTTTATGGGAGAATGTTCAATATTAGAAGACATTCGAAAAAAAAAACATTTTAAATGTAAAGCTCTTTGTCGGACTGATAAAGACATTGAATGAGGAAGACTGGTTTAGTTTAGTGAATTCCTTGAGAAGTGCACTCAAGGAAGGCATTTATTTTGGAGTTTAATTATCAAACTTTACTTTCCTTCATTGTGATAACTCCAACTTGGCAGATGAAGTAAGTGTGAAATTTTATTATGGTATGGGTTGTATTTTGGTTAGTTATGTTGTATTGTTGTTGTTTTTTATTGTATTTCAATAAAAACATTTTTATTATTATTATCAAATAATTTTGAGAAACTTACAATACTTTGGATACTTGAGCAAAACAAAATTGTATTTCTCGCATAATGGTTATACGGTTGAGGTACAAACGCAATATAGAACATATTATAACCCAATACAGAATTCTCTAAACTTGTTGTCAACAAGCAATTGCATAAACTTAATAAAGTT
>JAGFPH010000928.1:16338-30155 GCA_018207615.1 Philaenus spumarius
TTTCAATACACAATGCATTGCGTGCTTCGCACGCCAACCCCTGTATTGTTAGTGTTTTCAATACACAATGCATTGCGTGCTTCGCACGCCAACCCTCGTATTGAGAGTACTTTCAATACACAATACATTGCGTGCTTCGCACGCAAACCCCCGTATTGGGAGAATTTTCAATGCACAGCGCATTGCGTGATTTGTTAGAGTAAAGTATTTTTGTTGAACCTTCATAGTTTTCTTATTTAATAGATCAGGTCAAGCTCACAAGAGAGTAAGGCTGTAACCTACTGCATCCATGTGTATTGTACGTTGTAGTTTAATCAACAACGTACAATACAATGCTTTAGTATACAATGCATACTAAATATCAGTATGCATGCAAAGCACAATGATATAAAATATGTTGCTGGATCCTCTGTTGTGTTGTCTATTTTATAATTTAACTTGCACTTTTTAAAGCTAGTATTAATTATTACTACTAAATTTCGGGATTTGGGGGGGGGAGGGTGTTAGGGGGTCAAAACCCTTGGCTACGGCCTTCGCTACAATGAACAATAAACAACAATAAAAATACTTCAAATCTTAAAAATCAATTAAAAGAAAAAGCAGAAAGTACCGTTAACCTAAAACATTTTTATACTTTGATATACAATAAAATAAAACAAAGAAAAACAACACAAATTACCGTAGTGGAATCGTTAAAAACAGTTTATATTAAAATGTAAACACAATAATATAGTTGCAAAACAAGTTAATTAAGGTGGTAATTTATTTGTTTCCGAAGCAATATCAATACAGTGTTTAATTTCAATCGATTACCATTGCAAAAACGACAAGGTCTAGAATATCATTGTTTGCCAATCAGTAGTTATATTACGGCGCATTAATACCATTACATCAGCGTTGGTTTCCTGTTACAATACATCTATATGCAAATGTAATATCATTGATGCAAAAACTATGGTCAACAATGTTTGTTGTTTGCTGCTCCGACTAATGAGCTTTGCTATTTGCAGCTGTTGTAAAGTAACCTATGATATTATCAAACGTAATAAATACACGCCGCTTCGTGAAAAGGCAATGCGTTATATTCGTTTCTCTTTGTCGGCGAACGTTTGGTATTCAATTGATTTATTACTCTTAAATTCTATACACTAGAATCTCAAGTGAATACACTAGATATACGTTTAATTATGAAATGGCTATGTGATTGTCAATTGTAACTAATTTACTGGCCTCTTCTATATAGATAAACTAACTGGCTCGATCCGGCTTTGCACGGATAGACAAATCAAAGTTGAATGTTATTAACAAACAAATTTATATCAATAAATACATTACACTATGTATTTCTTATGGGAATTTTTAGTATCTTTGACCTCCCAAAACACCCCCTAAAATTTCGAATTTTTGAAAACCTTTCTTAGCGAGCACCTAGGGCCCTAGAGGAAGCTACATACCAAATTTCATTTCAATCCGTTCAGTAGTTTTAGAGAATTCGTGATTTAGTAAATTTACCCCCCCTAAACCCCCCATAAATTTCGAATTTTTGGAAAACCTTTCTTAGTGAGCACCTATGGCTCTGGAGGAAGCTACATACCAAATTTCGTTCCAATCCGTTGAGTAGTTTTTGAGAAATCGTGATCAGTGAATTAGTTAATACAGATAATATAAACTCAATGAAACAAATGATGTAGCTGCATTCATCCATAGATAGTTTTTATAATCCACTTACGAACTTATTTTAAACTAAGCGGCCATAGCTAAATTCATGTCTCTTCTTCAACCATTCCTTCGTCTAGATCCTCTGCTTTCTTTTTCGTTTCTTATTTTCCGTTAAACAAACAATTATAATTGAGGTACAAGCAGCTTCCGTGACTGACATCCTCTCTCGACAATTTCACTAAGTACACTGAAAGGTGTTTTGAATGTTTGCGCAAACCGTTGCATAGTGTATGGATCAATGTTTGCGCAATCACAGGATTTGCGCAACATGCTTTAAGTGTATACGTTATACTACGTGATCTTTGTCGTCGAAATTATGATGAAAATAACACCTACAATAGAAAATCAACCCAACAAAGTAAATTGTTACATATTTTCTCAAGCTGTTAAAAGTGATCACTGCTTATGCTGTGATAAAAATATCTATAATGTTGTCGGATTCTTTAATTCTGCTCCTCGAGTTTTATAGATAGACCAAATTTTTATTATATTTTAGCTTTTAATTTATTTTATGTTCTTCTAATACAAATTTGCTAAAGGAATAGTCAATAAGCTACACTGATAGAACGTAACATAATTTAGGTTAAAAGTTTTATTTTTTGTAAGGCACAAGTAATTGATAAAAGTCCACTATATTTTTTTATTCTGATAGCGACTTGGATAGAAAACAATGAGTTTTAAATAAAATATTAGTTCTGCAACTTATAATTAACTCCGATTTGTCAATACAGGTTATTGTAATGTAACTTCTTTAATTTTCTACACGAAAACTAAAGAGAGAATTATTTAGTAAGGACTAACTGTGCAAATCAAAACAGATGTTAATAAAATATTATTACTTAAGTCACCAAAAGTCATCCACGAGTTGCAAATATGTATTAATATAGCAACAGCTGTGTGGAAGCTATCGGTTATTCTTTTAATAAAGAATTTAAATTTAATTTAAGTCTCAAGAAACCCGTTACTGGTAATCAATGCAAATTTTATGTACATTTTTTCACCTTTGAAATTGATCCACTTGAATTCAAATGTATATTTTAGGTTTCTTTGTTTTAATTAATAATTGAATCGTGTCCTAAATTAAAAAAAAAATACATTTTATAAATGTAATAGTGCCTTTACCTTACTGTTTACCGACTAACATTTAAACGCATTGTAGTCAGCAAATTTGCATTGTAATTGGAATAAACGGTTGCAAATAATTAGTGAATTGATTTGACAGATCTTGTACATTTATTGGCTTGAAACGACGAAATTTACCTTTATCTATCCCAACTTTCCCTAATATTAAATTAATATTATGCAATATGTTTCGAGAATCAGTCATATTGAACAAGAACTTTCTTCATAAAAATCAGAAATAATAAGCAGATTTTAGATTTTTTGCGAGGTTTACACTTCGATTAGAACGATTAGATTAATAACGAAAAATTATGCAAATCACAAAAGATTTTATTAAAACATTATTATTAAAGTCACCAAAAGTCTTCCAGGAGTTGGAAATATCCATTAATAAAGTAGCACAGGTGTAGAAGATATTGATACATTTTAATACGTTTAAATTTAACCAAGAAAACTATTAAACAATGCAAATTTGATGTACATTTTCTCCTTTGAAATTAATTTGTTTCAATCAAACGTAAATTTTAGATTGCTTGGTTTTTTACTAGAAATTTTAATTGTGCCCTAAATTAAAAACAGTAATTTATTGATATATTTTAAATAAATTGTATAAATATCGAACGGTTCCTTCATCTCGTAATTTATTTTTAATGATTATTAGTTAATAATTAAATTGTATGTTTTAGACATCTTCTGAGTCTATATATTTAAAATAACTAGTTTAAGCATTGTACAAGCCTTTAATAGTGGAGAAATAAATAGTTTTCTCCAAGATTCTACGTATTCAAAAGTCAGTAAGATTAACATCGGGATAGTTTCCCAAGAAGAACACATTTTGCTGGTGAATAGTCAGTTGATCTGATTAAAAAGTGAAAACAGCACAAATTTTAAAATAAATTAAGAATGTTTTCTTTGCATGGCAGTAATATTGTGTAGAGCTATATTGATTTTAGGATTTCTTAATTTCTATTAAGCTCTTATTTTAATTTCCATAACAGCTGATTTCATAATAAGAAACTAAATATAGTTTTAAATTTCAAGATAGGATTTCGTTAGTTATACTAGATTTTTTATTCCAACTACAGCCACTTAATTTGATTTAAACATTTAATCATTTTACTATTTAACTTATATTTTAGTCTGAATATATTAATAATTCATATTTTAAATCAATATCTTCGCTAAGTGTTTTTTTTTACAAAGTCCTTAAAATATTTTACATTAGGAGTCAGGGTTCTTGATTTTTTTGCAACACAATTGATTATTTTTTAAGATGCAAAAGCAAAGCAGAGGTATCTAAAGCCAGATTAACAATTTAATTAAATTTCTTCTCTGTAACTGCACCTAGACTCTACAATAAACTTCCTGAAGAAATAAAAAAATCTGGTAAACTAAGGAAATATTTGATTCTCCTGAAGAACTGGCTATTGAGCAGGGACGATGTGGAGGGCTTGTTGGATGTGGTCGTGTGATGATCTATGTTGTATGTGTGAGTGGTTGTGTGAGAGAGATGGAAGTACAGTAGTTTTGAGCCTGTGTGTGTAACAGAGTATGGATGTGCATTGTGCGATTTAAATTTGGATAGAGTAAAATGTTGAGTGTTTTTTATATATGATTATTGTTAAACTTTTTATCGTATATAACCTTCTACATAAGTGCTGTTAAACCTTTAGTTAGTGTTGATATGTTTGTGTAATTTCTTATTTGTTAATTTGTCTTTAAAAAATTCTCCCACTATTTGTATGTTTTTTCCATAATACATTATTTATTTTTTATTGTAAATTTAACTGCTCCCAGAACCCTTTTTTCTTACTCTTTTTTTTCTTCTTGCTATAAATAAATTAGATTTCTATTAATAATAGGTTAATTACCATATATATCATCCGTCAACAATCCAAATTTTTCCTTTGTAGGATTACCGGTTTCAACGGTATACCGTCATCTTCAGATCCTTATTGTTCCTTACTTTCCGCCTGTTCTGGCATCGTCTTCTTTACACATTTGGCACATGTCTTAGTGTGTCGGTTTTTGTAATAATTTTAATCTGTTTATTTGTTTCGTGTTTGTAATCTTAATATGTGACAAATGTTTTTAATGATTAATATAAATCAAATATACAATCCAGGAAGCTAAAAAACAATATGTTTAAAATAAATTAGCATCTACTTGCAGCCTCGAAACAGGCTTGCTTATCCTAGAGGTTGCAAAATATTTTATTCCCCATATGGAAATTATTCTGTTATTTTTTTTATAAGTTAAGTCTTATGTTATATTACAGGTAGTTATTTTATTTTATGTTATGTTTAAGTTTTATTTTATTATTTTGTATGTGTTTGTATATATTAGGAAATAAAATAAATATCTAAAAAAAAATTATGGATTGATTTCCCATTTGAGATTTTCCTACAAGTAATAAGTACATATTTTTATTTCCATACACTTGATACACGAGTATACTGCATAATTTACAGAGTGGATTAAAGATTTTTAGGTGAAAAATAAAGATGGACTTTATTCTGTATTATTTTCTTTCCTTGGCGAACATTACTTTTTCAAACCATTGACCTTGAACTTTGTCCAGATACGCTAACTCCTCGGTTAAAAGACCACAATTAAGAATAAAATAGTAACTAATACAATATATTCATTTAATAATTGTTAAACGTCATTTACAATATTTAACACAATATTTAATATTCAGTACTAAAAGCGGTATTTCGATAACTAATTTTATGTTAAACAGTTATACTTTCATGGAAAGGGGATGGAGAACTACCTTACCATGTACACTCATGGATCTGCTGGGGTGGATTGTGGAGTTACAGCGGCTTGCATAAACAAACCTCTCTTTCGTGTATTATAATAATATATTTATATATATATATATATATTGATGTTTGTGGAAGATGGTAGGGTTTATATAACACCCAGCAAGTAATTATATTGTAAGTAAATAAATTGAAACAACCAAAATTAAATTTCTATTCTACTTTCCTTTCCCAATCTTAATAAACGTACACTTAATTTAAAAAAATACCAATCTAGTATTATACATAAATAGAGTTTATAAAATATATATAACCAAAGTAAAGATATTAGTGGATACATTATTTCTCACTCAATGGTTTAAGTTGAAAGTGTTTTCGTGTTGTCGCAGTCGTACATTTCTCCCCTTTGTAATATTGTGTATTGTATACTTTGCGCTAATCTTTAGTTCCTGAACGTAAATAAATTCCACCAAGTATAAAGTATATACTTATAGTTACTACATATGGTATTTGTATTTCCGCTAAGATAATTTAAACTTTTGTTTTCTTGTCTATGCGCCTTTCTTAGCTTCGTTATAAAGAATAGCACAATAACTAACAATACGCTTCCGATGAAGTTATCTACATGAAACGCGTCAAACAGTAGAACAAACGAAGCTAATAAAGGCGGTTAAACAAGAAAATAAATGTTTATACTTATAGTTTTCTTACTGTCATGTCCTACTTTTCAACTTTGGCTCTTACAATAATGTTTAATTATATTCGTAGTCAGCTTGTTATAAAATATTTGAATAGGTTTTTTTAGCTCAAAGTGTTTACTTTTTGCTACTTAGATGAAAGAAGACAGCAGATCAACGTACAGAGCATAAACTAAATAATACCGTTGCGAGGCAGCCAGGATGGGCGCGCAGCGTTGCCATATCTACCAGCCTCGAACACTCCTGGTATTTACCGCTCGATGCTTGATCGCACAGTTAAAGAATTATAAATGCGTTGAGTCAGCCGCAGTCAGTTAGAAGCGTGGGAAGAACGTGACAACGTCGCACTACGGCGATTGGAGCGTCCAAGGTCTCGGTGTACACAAGCCCGTCCCTCAACGGTATTTTTTAGTGGGCTTTGATATAAAAGCAATTATACGCAACAGTGTTAAAGCACAGTCAATATCTGTTTTTTCAAAATGTTTTCGCTGATCAGTCTAATAGTTATTTCTACGTTCATGTAGCCTACATCTAAAGCAACCAAAAACAAAGTTTTTTATCATAAAAAAAAATAATTTCACGAAATGACAAACAAAAAAACATGTATAAAACACGTGAAATTTTTACTAAATTGTAAACATTACACTTGCCAAAGTATTTGATTAGTACTACTTAAAAATTATTTTTAACGGTTTATTTTCCAACGAAAATATATTTATGAAATTAATTTTTGCGGGCCGTGATTATAATTTTTAATGTCGAAAACTATTTGTTTTGTAAAATACTGAAACAATAGGCAAATAGGGAATTTTCAAATTTTAATAGTTTTTAAACGGTTTGCCAACCATTTACCCTGGAAAAGGTTATTTTAAAGCTTCACATTGATGTCCTGAACAAAACTCAGGTAGCTGCGACGATCAGGTAAGTCCTGTCAATGACTGGATCACTGCGCGCGTATTTTTCCGAAATTTGGAGAAATTAGTAGACTGTATGTATATAATACTTGAAGTTGTAAGGCAATTGTGAATGTAAAAGAAATTCGTTAGAGACTGCAAAACTTTTGTGAAATCGTATTAATTGTTCTTCATGCCATCTTTGTTTTCCATTTGGTACAATCCATGGGATGATATTTTAAATCCATTTTGCCAACAGGTTGAGTGTCACAATAGGCGCAACAATCCAGAAGCAAGTGTTTTGAATGTTTTAAACTAAGCAACAGTAGTAAACACGTCTCAATCGCAACGAATGAATATGTTATTCACGATCTTATCATAACCTCAGATCTCTTATTTTCGGGATTACCTTCTGGGACCTAAATGGTTATCTGTGCTATCCGATTTAGATTTCGATAAACAGAAACTATTTGAGGAAGACGCCTTTGGATGTTGATTAGAAAATGAAATAATATTGGGACAAAGTAAAAAAATATTTACTTTATTTTATGAAAGACATTTTAATTGAAAAATAATTTTACTAATAAAAAGCTACACTACCTTTGAGTAACATAAGCCAGAATTAATTTAGATTTAATTGTTGTAACTACACTTAAAACAATAAATATTAATTGTTATACTTTCCTTAAAGCTAGAGAGCTGAAATTGTGTACATTTATTTCACACAAGATACATAGAAAAAATAAACTAGATTTACATTTCGTCGCACACTGCTAAGGGGTGAAAATGTAGTAACAACTCCTATAAATTAAGGAGTTTAAAAATAAGAAACCACTATGTTACTGCTGTACATCTTAATTAAAATCAAATAAGTAATTTTAGAATTTAATAGTACTGAATTGCCTATTTTTACAAAATAACCTGTTTGCATTTGCTTCGACGCGAGTCACCACGGAGGTTGCCGAACGAAGCGAGCATGAGGTGGAGCCCTCTAGTTACAGAATAAGGAATTTAGACCTCAAAAATTGTGTTTTTATATGTTCTGGAAAACTTTGAGTTCAGATTTGAATAGACCTCCTATAATCCAGCTGATTGAAAAAAAGATAAATATCTTTATAGAAGGCCTACTTCAAGGGTTTTGATCAACTTTATGTGGTTTCTTCCCACTGTGGGCCACTGACTTTAAAAGAACTAACTTTTGTATACCTGTTTTATTGTTCTGCCCATAAGATTATAATAATAATGCGTTTATAGGAAAAAGGAAAAAATTAAGTTGGAGTGAAAAGCACAGGTGTTCCTCCTAACCATAATGTATTGTCTCTAGAGCGTCTAATATTTGCATTAGAGTTTCTGATTATCCATAGATATACAGCGCATGTACATAGGTCGCGTTCTCAATAGGGTTAACCTACTAAAGTCAACATGTGTCAACGTCGTTAAATAAGGTCAAAGCTCAACAAATTGCTAATACGTCAGTGCAGCCGCATCTTGTGTTAATGCTTACCGAACGGAATTTACTTTCTGGGAGATAACTAACATGACAGTTAGGAAAGAGTTTCAACAAATTAGATGCCATAAAATATATAGGTAAACATAAGTATTTTCTTCTGTTTTAAATTAAGAGTACCAACTCTTAAAACGAAATTTGTACTATGCAGAAGTAAATTAATGTATCATAAATTATAATGCTTTGTTTATTTAATTATTTAGACATATTTTAAACGTGATTTGAAATTCTAGTTTACGCAAACGATCGATATCATTAGTTTGCAAGTTTTCAAAACAACGCAATACGTAGCTCCATAAATATTTTAAATATTTACAGTAGTTTGATCCCTGAAACGTACGATCAAACTGAACCGTCAATCCAATATTATATTAGAAGTCTAGTTGATCTGTAATCGGAACGGTACGCTCCTCAGGAGTTTGTGAAGTCCAATGGAATTGCGGTAGTTGTTACGCAGCGAGATTAATTTCAACAAAGTTAAAGGAACACATCAGATGCACAAAAAGGTCAGAAACTGAAATTTCAGCAATACCCGAATATTCCAGCACGACATCACACTCAATACAATTTCTCAAAGTAAAAGTATAAGATAGATCTTGAAATTATAACGAAATACAAATTTTAGAGACAATCGAAATAAGAAAACATTAAGTCAACTTTAATGAAGACCATGGCTATCAACTAAGGGACACTTGGAAACCCGTTATTTCGAAAATAAAAACACCATTCAGTTCAGACATTTTTAAAGAATCGCAGGCTAACCGGCAGCACGACAAAGGCATAAACGGTCCACTCCCATTACTATACAACCTCAGGCCTACTGCACTTGCCATTTGTGAAGCCTTGAAAATTGACATCTCTAAAGTGCCTGAAGCGTTAGCTGTATTGTGAACGTGCAGACCTGGTCGACCTCCGAAGGCCAAGAACATAACAATAACTAAGAGTTGTTATGCATATTGATTTGCCTCCTGAACTGCAGTAGTATCATCGATAATCAAACACATAGCGGTGGTGAATGGTTATAGTAGCACAATGGTGGACAGAAATGTCCATAAACAAAGTGAATAGGCGTAAGCAGACCATAGAACCGAAGCCTAAACAAAAATATGTATGTGTAGAGTATGGAGACACTTTGCACTATACTATCAAGAATGTTTTAAGGAAACAAAACATTACGGTGTCCTGCAGGACCTCCAACAAACTTTAAAAGCTGGTGGGGAATAGAGAGACCAATGTTAAAAAAGATGTTTTCCAACAAACAGGCATTTATAAGAATAAATGTTCGGACTGCCCTATGTACGACATCGGATAAACGGGCCGATTGTTTAAAACTAGGTTTTCTGAACATATTCCAAAAACGACACTATTCACACAAAATCTAAGTTTACAGAGCTGTCACACAGTGGACAAAATCGTCACCAGTATGGAGATTTTATACAAATGTAGAAAAGTCTCCTTTCGCGTCTTGTTTGGAGGAAATGCATATTTACAACGCATTCAAGTATGACCGTAATAATACGCTGAATGAAAAATTGAAGTACAACTCTAACATACTGTTCAACGCCATTCAGGATATAAAAACACAGAGCTCTAGTAGTAAGATAAGCAATCTTCAGATCGAGCAAGTGGGGCTAGGTTAATTCCGACAGTTGCAAGTACGGGGTTAGTTAGGTTTAGTCAGCTGGCCAGCATGTTTGTTATGTGTCGTGTAATTTGGACTTGTGATGTTTGTCATTTATGTGTTAAGTGTGTGTTTTATTTGATTTAAATTTCTTATGACTTGATAATGGAAGGAAGGTTAAGACTTCCGAAACCGGTAGTCACCATTTGGAACTGTCGACGGTTGTTTGAGGTATGCACCTAAGTTAGATTAAGAGTTGTTAGTTGATTAGTGTTTTTGAGGGCTGCCTTAGCCGATTGTTCTGCGAGGTATCTTCTTGATCAGAAGATTCCAGGTTTGAATCTCGACTAGAGACCAGGTAGATTTTCATATCTGTGGTTAGAGGGAAGGAAGGTGGAAGTAAAGCAAACGTTGTTTGGATCGTTTACGAGCTAACAGGAAAAAATGATGCTAAATTCTAGTAAGCAGAGAGTAACATCAGGAGGAAGTTCCTGTAAAAACTTTAAGTTCAGGAACATATTATATAGCACTTTGTTATAGGGAGGTCTTGATCTATGATTTTATAAATTTTAGCACAAATATTATCACAGCTGACGTTATTTTAAATGCAGACAGTCAAATTAGCCTAATAGCATTGTTCAGTTTCGTACAACGTCCGCCTAGTAGGCGGAACCACGAAGATTGCGGATTCGGGAACGACTTGCAACTTGTCTCGGTTAAAAACACGGTGAGACTGGACTCGATTACCCGATGGTCATTACTGGGGTAACGTTGGACATTCATTGTGGTACATGAAGTTGCGGAAGACACATTTCCTCGCTTACTTAGGACAGGAATACTTTGCAACACTAGATAAATCAATGAAACCACCATTACATGTTATCAACCGCAAATAATTTACTAGAATCACGATTTAATTTGATTTATCATCAACATAAATATGCAATTTTACGATTTTCAATTTCCTTCTCGGTTTAAAATCGCTGCACATTTTAATTGACCATAAACTAGTTTTCCTGTAAACGTTGAACGTTTCATTATAATTTATGATTACACGTTATTTTCATATAATAAACAACAGTAATGAATGCAAGAAGTAAACTACCTGTTTATAGCATAATGTTTTAATATGCATACATTTTTTGTTCAAATCTGAATATAGTCTTTTTGAAACCTAATTTATTATAATCACCTTATTTATTTATAATCTACAACAACTTATTAGTACTCTTTTAAGGATGTGGTGTGTTTAGTTACTCCAATAGTAAATATTTTCAAATAATGTCATTAATTCGTAGTTAAGAGGCAAACATATTTCATTTTGTTTATTTTATTTACTTAAACATATTTTATTTATTATTTTATATTTACTCAACAGTTACATTTATTACTTTCGTTGTAATTAAACTCAAATTAAATTAAAACTATTGCTAAACTAGGGGAAACCCCTGCCTGCTCCACACGCCAAAACCGTTGGAACCTTCTATACGTAATCATGTTGTGTTTTCTTTATAATAAAGCTGGAGGATTAATAATAACACAAAAGCTAAGGTGGGAAAATAATGATAAATTTTCAGATCAAATTATTTTATAAATTTTATAACAACAGTTATAATAAAGGTTAAAAGAACCAGCAAGGCTCAGGTCTACACTTTAATAAAAACCTAACCTAAAAGTTGGAAGTACAAATAATTGCTTCAAAATTTGAAATCAGCTGTTAATGGAAATATTGGAGTAAACAGCTGCTTTATCGGTTATTTTATTCAATTGGATGCTAATAAATTTAATGTAATTATACATGTATCAGTTCATCAGTTTAGGCCTAACCTAAGATTTTTTCCGAATAAATGTACAAATAATATTGGAATACAAATTGTTTTTATCAAAATGAATTATAGCCTAAGTTACTCAGGGATAGTGTAGCTTTTTGTTGGTAAAACAATTTTTTCAATCGGTTCAGTAGTTCCAGAGATTAGCCCCACAAAAAAAAAAATTGTTACCTCTTTATAATATTAGTCTAGATAAAGGCGCTATATGAAATTATTTCAATTGTCAGTTGACCTAAAATAGGAATGTTTATCTATAGGACTACATATAAATAAAATTGAGGCCTTTTCTGTTATATTCCCGCATTTACAAACTATTTTCTAAATCTATTTTCTATAGAATGAGGATTAATCGGGAATGTCCAAATAACTATTTATAACTATTCCATAACATATAAGGAAGGAAGTTTCCAGTTTTTGTTCATATTAGATAAGGGTTATCGCAAACGCGTAACTTTACTATTCGACTCTAAGCCTAATATTTTTGCAGACAACGACGTTGTTTTACATTTTACTGTTAAATGTTGAATACAGGTAAACATACTGTGACTAAATAGGTTAGGTTAGAACCTTTTAGGTATTTTTTTAGCGAATTTCCATAAGAAAAATGAGCTATTGTAGTGGCCCTTATGGTAAGACCCAAGGTCGGGTGTAGCAAATGAGCACCGATCATGGTCCCCAGAACACGTTTTGGGAAGTCATTAAAAATCATATCTATCTATATAAAAGCGAAATGGCACTGATTCATTCATCAGCAGAACTAAAAATCTACTGAACCAAATGAGCTCAAATTTTGCATGCATGTTCAGTTGGACCTTTAGACGCGCACTAAGAACGGATTTTGAAAACATCCCAAAGATACGCCCAATATTCGCGTTTTTCTAGCGATTTTTTGCGTTTTCTCAGCTTTTTCGAGAACTAATTGGCAGAAAATGTTGAAATTTGGTACTTAGGTTCGTTTAAGGCCTAAAAGTAGTCTGTTAAAAAATGTTTGAGATTCTCCCAAAATTACGCCAGAAATAGGCGTTTTTGCATTTTTCCTTGCGTTTTCAATGCGTTTTTGATCATCCTCAAATTACGCCCGAACGGATTGGAATGAAATTTGGTATGTAGCTTCCTCTAGGGCCTTAGGTGCTCTCTAAGAAAGGGTATGAAAAATTTCGAAATTTTAGGAGGGGTTTGGTGGGATCAAAGTTACTAAAATCATAATTTCAGATCTTTTATTATTATGACAATAGTGCTTTTATTATTTAAGATCTATATACAGGGTGTCCCATAAGTAAAGTGCCAAACTCTGGGAATAGGTTCTATGGGTCAAAATAAAGAGAAAATCAAGAATAAAGTTTTTTCCAAAAACGCTTCGTTTACCAGATATCCGCCATTTTGTATTTTTTACTAAATAATTGATATCTTCTGATTTTTTCAACCGATCCTTATAAAACTCGGTAAGTATGTTTAGATAAAAGAGACCTACTGTAGAAAAAAAATTCAACTTGGTCCAATTTAAAATTTCAAAATGGCGGCCATTTTAAACATTTAATCTAAAATTACGGGAAAACGGTAAAAAATACAAAAATGTACTAAGAACACTTTTTTTTATAAAATTTTATTTCCAATCTATCAACACCAAAAACATGAAAATCGAACAAAAAATAACCGAGAT
>JAGFPH010000928.1:30555-71102 GCA_018207615.1 Philaenus spumarius
ATCAACACCAAAAACATGAAAATCGAACAAAAAATAACCGAGATTACATTAAAATGTGTGTTGAGGCAGCAAAAAATCCATTTGTTGTAAATAGCCCCAATCAGCTGAACAGCTGATTGAAAAACATGTGTTTGTTGAGTTGCATTGTTGCATTGTTGTTATTATTGTTCTGTTTACTTTAAACATCATCATTGTGATCAGGTTAGGTTGATATTTTCTAAGTTTGTTTAAATGCCGAACCATAGCTATTCTAATGTCGAGCTAGCTGATATTCATTTTTTTTACGGCTTAGGTAATGGGAATTCGCGTGAGGCATGCCGCCTTTACGCAGAAACGTTCCCCAACCGACGAATTCCGTGTAGGAAAGTGTTTGTAAATGTTCACAGGAATTTGAGGGAACGAGGAACACTAAAATTCACTGAGAAGACCGGACGGGCTGTTTCTGTAGATACATTAAATAATCAAGAAAGAGTTTTGACGGCCGTGGAAGAAGACCCAAGTACTAGTGTTAGAAGAATATCGCTTGAACATGGTATTTCTAAAAGTTCTGTGTGGCGGATTCTACATAATCAGCAGTTGTATCCTTACCATATCCAAAGGGTGCAATGCCTAACCGATAGGGACTTTCCACCCCGTATTAACTTATGTCAATGGTTCTTGCAACAGATCGCATTACTTCCTCTGTTTCTCTCCAACATTTTATTTACCGATGAGGCTGGGTTCTCGAGAGAAGGAATTTTTAATTTTCATAATAATCACTTCTGGGCCGATGAAAATCCCCATGAGATATCACAAAGAAGGCATCAAGTGCGCTTTTCTCTCAATGTTTGGATAGGCATTGTTGGGGACTATCTAATAGGGCCATGGTTTTTACCCAACCGACTTAATGGTGTGTCTTACTTAAACTTTTTAACACAAGATCTTCCCGGATTGCTAGAAAACTTACCCCTTCATTTGAGAAACAATATGTGGTTTATGCAAGACGGTGCGCCACCACACTTTTCATTGGATGTAAGGCGACATTTAAATCAAGTGTTTGGAAATAAATGGATAGGGCGTGGGGGGCCCATCCCATGGCCTGCCAGGTCTCCTGACCTTAATCCCCTGGACTTTTTTGTATGGGGCTATTTAAAATCTTTGGTTTACCATACCCCTGTTGACAGTATTGAGGACTTAAGGGAACGAATTGTAGCAGGTTGTGAAGTGATAAGACAAAAGCCTGGGGTATTTGAAAGACTGAGGGAGTCGATGAGAAAGAGGATGGTTTGTGTCGTAGAAATGAATGGAGGACACATGGAACATTTGTTGTAATTGATAACTTTCAAAAAAGCTATCATTTGTTAAGATTTGATTTTGTATTTAATTAGTTTCCTCATTTTTTATGTTGTCACTCAATAAATGGTTTCAATGTATCTCGGTTATTTTTTGTTCGATTTTCATGTTTTTGGTGTTGATAGATTGGAAATAAAATTTTATAAAAAAAAGTGTTCTTAGTACATTTTTGTATTTTTTACCGTTTTCCCGTAATTTTAGATTAAATGTTTAAAATGGCCGCCATTTTGAAATTTTAAATTGGACCAAGTTGAATTTTTTTTCTACAGTAGGTCTCTTTTATCTAAACATACTTACCGAGTTTTATAAGGATCGGTTGAAAAAAATCAGAAGATATCAATTATTTAGTAAAAAATACAAAATGGCGGATATCTGGTAAACGAAGCGTTTTTGGAAAAAACTTTATTCTTGATTTTCTCTTTATTTTGACCCATAGAACCTATTCCCAGAGTTTGGCACTTTACTTATGGGACACCCTGTATATAAAAGCCAAATACCACTCACTAACTGAACACTTCAAAAGATTACAATTACGTTAAAAAGACTGAAAATACTAACCACCACGGGCAACGCCGTACGTGTCAGCTAGTATATATATAGACCTATATGTATATATGTGTTCGCACTCTAGCGGCCGCATTTTAAGTCCGATTTGGTTCAAACTTGGTACACATGTCGGTTGTCTACGTCGCTCGGAGGAGTTCGTTAGCCAAAAAAATCCAGCAATTGGAGCACGTTTTTTGACCGGAAGTAACTATTTTTTTAGATGTTTCTTACGGGAATGAATTTGTTTTTGAGTTTTTCCTACAAATATAAATGTAGGATGTTATTTTGCACATTTTGTTTTTTTACGCGACCTTATAGCTCGCTTCGTTTCCCCAAAATCGATCAAAATTTAAAATACCGCAGTAATACCTGGTTTAAAGCCATGTGGTGGATTCTACCGTGGGTTGGGCGTGTGAAACACGCAATGCTTTGTGTATTGAAGATACTCCTAAAATGCGGAAAGGCTGCGAATGATTTTGCAGCTATTCAGCACCGTCGTGAACAGGCTTATTTCCAAAAATGTTTTTTGAAACCCTAAAACATAGGCCTATAAAGTTAATTTTGGAAATTTGACCAACTCACGACAGCAGTTCAGCTGCGTGGTCGAATTATTTATTATTATTTTTGCATTTCTTTTGCCATAGGTTAGCGTAGAGTTGGATAGTAAATTTGCGCATGTTTAAAAATTGTTTATTATTTTTCCCCCAACATTTATACGTTTAAATGGTGAGTAAATATTACATTTCACATTTGTAGTTCTATCATAATTAATCCTCATTCTATAGAAAATAGTTTGTAAATGCGGGGATATAACAGAAAAGACCCTAAAATTGAAGTGTCTGTCTGTGATTTCAAAATAAATACTTTTTCCTAAGCTCATATGGTTATTCACACTTTACCAAAAGTTAAACATACATTTTTAAATGTTCTGTCTGTCTGTCTGTCTGTCTGTTTGTTTGACCGGGCTAATCTTCGGAATGGCTGAACCAATTTTCATTTGCATGTAGGGTACTTTTAAAAACTAGGCTTATTTTTATCCCAGAAATATTTAGGGTTCCTTTTTAAAAATTTTTAAATATTAAAAATCATGGACAAAATTAGGGGTTTTGCGAACGGACGTGACCATTATAAATAAAACAACTAATTTGGATAAAAAACTTAACACTTTGACAAGATTTTCTGTTTTAAATTACTGTATACGCTGGTTTAACAGTTAAATATAAATCAAAACAGTATGCAATAATGTGACGTGTACTCACAGATGTTAAATACACCTCAACACCTGAATTGTAATTTTTATGTTCGTTAGGCAGTTATGAGTAACAAACTGGCGGAAAATGGGATTTTTAGCGTTTATAGGTGCATAGCTAATAATTTACATAGGCCTAAAAAGGATCCGTAGAGTGATTTGGGCGAAACTCACAGATCGTTTTTGGGCCATGGAGAACTCGGATCTAAAATCTGTATTTTTATTATTGCGTTTAATCGTAAGACACAATATTTACCCGATGGGCCTAGTCCTTTCATTTATTTAATCACATCTACGAGCGAAACCTCAGATACCAGCTAGTTAAATCAATAAATAAAAATCAAAAGGCATTTTGTAAGTAAGGTTGTAAAAATATTTGAAGTTGGAGCAGATGTAGGTCACTATTTTGATTAGCTTGTCCATATAACATAATGTAGTCTAGATGAGTGATGCAGTTGGGGGTCGAAGAAATGAAGAGATTTACGGCTTAGTAGCAGACGTTATTAGCACATTATATTACAAGCTTCCGAGCCGAAGATAAAAACTAAAAACTTGTAATACTGAACTGAGACTAGTGGTTAGCTATGGTCGTGAGGCATAGATCTTAACAAAAACTGAAGAGAAGAAGTTTAGGGTCTTCTAAAAAAGAATCTTACTTTAGTGCTGTTGATAAAAATAAAACTCGGTTAACAAGAATGAAAGTAATTTTAACAGAAACAGCAATGTCTCAAATGTTTCGTCGGTTTGAATATCTGCACAGAATGTCTCCTGAAATAGATGTCAAGAAGACAAAGTGAAGAAGTTGGAGAAAAACTGAGTACGATGAACGTTGGCAACTGGAGACAGATTTCTGAAAAAGGAGGAAAATTTTTGAAGATGAGAAAAGGTACACTGAGATAACAAAAGAGTTGTATAACCGATGGAGTAAATATGTAATGCAGTTTGGAAGAAATTGGCGTTCGTCTGCGTAATTTGGAAAGCAATTAGGATATTTAAAAGTTGTAAATTAGAAATAAAAATTGTATAAATTAAATAAAAAGTCTTTCAACAAATTGCACTTGAAATGTTTTGATAATCCCTTGCACTAACATTTAAATGTAAATCTCTTTGCATGCAATTAGACTCGTTGCAAATTAAAAACTCTTTCAAACATTAAATATTCACGGCACGTCAAGTTCTGACAATTACATTACACAGTTCTGCCAACTAAGACAGTTCGTCAAGGTACAATCCCTGCATACAGATAAAAACTTAAAATATCTTTTGTTTCTACATTTTATTTTTCAACGCGATGCAGATTGTTTTTATATATTTCTCTGTCGGTCTGACAATAGTTTATAGCTTTTTCGACCACGTTTAAATTAAAAAAAAAAAATATTGTTTTTAGTAGTCACTTTTATGATTATTAATTTTAGTTACCCTTATAATCCTTAAGATTTTTAAAATGATATAGTAGCTCTACATTAATTTAAGGTACTAAACTTCGACATATGTTGACATATAAGTAACTATCCAATTAATGGGTTTATACAACACAAACATTTCGTATCATAAATCATAAATTCTAAAGTAACTTTACTACGCAATTATTGAAGACACACGTTATACATTTTTCTATTATAACATTAATAATTCGACCACGCAGCTGAACCGCTGACGTGAGTTGAGCAAATTTCCAAAATTAAGTTTATAGGCCTATGTTTTAGGGTTTCAACCAACAATTTGGGAAATAGGTCTATTAACGACGGTAATGAATAGCTGCAAAATGGTTGGCACGCCATTCCGCATATTGGGAATATTTTCAGTCACAAGGAATTGCGTGCTTCCCACGCCGACCCCCATATTGGGAATATCTTCAATACACAATGTATTGCGTGCTTCGCACGCCAACCCCACGGTGAAATCCACCATATGGCTCTGAACCGGGTACTTTTATGGTATTTTAAGTTTTGATCGATTTTGGGGGAACCAAGCGAGCTATTAGGTCGCGCGTAAAAAAACAAAATGTGCAGAATAACATCCTACAATTATATTTGTAGAAAAAAATCATTCTCGTAGAAAAAATCTAAAAAAATAGTTACTTCCGGTCAAAAAACGTGCTTCCGATTGTTTTTTGGTTAACGAACTCGTCCGAGCGACGTAGACAACCAACATGTGTACCAAATTTGAACCAAATTGGACTTAAAATGCGGCCGGTCATTTTTAATGACACCACAAAACGTTTTCTGGGGACCATGATCGGTGATCATTTACCATTACCGACCTTAGGTCTCACCATAATGGTGACCAATAGCTCAATTTTCCTATGGCAATTCCCTTATAATACGAAATATAATTAATATACACAGTCGATTAATTGTCAACCAAATTAATTGCCAACCTGACAAAAAATAATGTTGGAGTGTTGATATCGTGGTGCAACCACCGTGAAAACCATTAGTTTAAATTTGTAATTGAAATATTTGATGAATGAAAATGTAGCATCAAGTATACTCTCGAAAGAGTTTGGGAAGTGAATAACGTTTACAAATTCTGTTTGTCAAATGTAAATGCATAAAAAGTGAGAGAAAAGTGAATAATGCGATGCAAATTGAAGTGGGAAATTTGATCAAGTTTAACAGCTTAACTTTAAAAATGTTTTTAAAGGGATTTCCTTTCAGCTTCAGAATATATCTTGGATAAATTTAATCTCATAACACCAGGATTTTACATAAGGAACTCGTAACAAGCCACTGTGTGACATAAAAACGTATAATAGTTAGTTATGTTGTGTCACTGCTGTTGTTACTTTGGTTAATTTTTATAGAATCCACTAGCTGACCCGTACGGCGTTGCCCGTGGTGTTTGGTATTTTCAGTCTTTTTAACGTAATTGTATTCTTTTTAAATGTTCAGTCAGTGAGTGGTATTTGGCTTTTATATATATAGATCTTAAATAATAAAAGCACTATTGTCATAATAATAACAGATCTGAAATTATGATTTTAGTAACTTTGATCCCCCCCAAACCCCTCCTAAAATTTCGAAATTTTTCATACGCTTTCTTAGTGAGCACCCATGGCCCTAGAGGAATCTACATACCAAATTTCATTCCAATCTGTTCGGTAATTTTGGAGAAATCGTGATTTAGTAATTTTTACCCCCCAAACTCCCCTAAAATTTCCAATTTTTAAAACAATTTTTTAGTGAACACTTATGGCCCTAGAGGAAGCTACATACCAAATTTCATTCCAATCCGTTTGGTAGTTTTGAAGAAATCGTTTTTAATAACTTTGATACTTCCAACCCCCCCCCTCCCTAAAATTTCGAATTTTTTCAAACCCTTTCTTAGTGAGCACCTATGGCCCTAGAGGAAGCTACATACCAAATTTAATTTCAATCCGTTCGGTAGTTTTTGAGAAATCGTGATCAGTGAGTCAGTCAGTCAGTGAGTGAGTTGTATTTCGCTTATATATATATATAGATTACAGTACCAATAGATTGTTAGTTAAAAATGAATTAACTAGAGTTAAGTTTTGGTTGATGATCTTGATTTTTTAAGCAGAATAATCTGGGCAGAATAATAATTATTAAATAATAATATTTTATCTAGCAAAATCCACACTTCATTAAAAACATGTGTGACCATTGCCTTCATATTAATTTGAAATACATTTATTTAAACGAGATGTTATTAGCCGAATTTTTGAAGATAATAAGAGCTATTACACTACACCCAACTTTTAAACGGTCGGTAGGTGGAGGGTAAAACTTCGTTTCTACACGTTTCAGACCTTTTGGAGACTATACCCAAAATTCATTATTTTATATATAAATATATATGTTCTATTCCCGGATTGATAAGTCGTAGTAAATATGCTTCGAAATTGCTGATTTTTTTTGTGAAAGGGTATTAGTAGGATTCTTCAGATACAGGTTTTTTTATTTTTCGATTCGATTCAAAATGTCGAAGTTATACTGGTTAATCGTTTCTGGGTAGGGATTTGAGAAGTATATGATTTGATAACTGGTAGTTAATATGCTTAAAATTGCTGAATTTTTGGTGAAAGGGTCCTTGTATGATTACTGATTTTTAGTGGGGTCCTGATTTTTCAATTCGACGCAAAATGACGGCCTATTTAATTCAATCCAAAATTTCAATGTTAAAGCGAGGAAATTGCATGATTTCTACCATTTATAAGCCCGAATACAATTTGTGAGTTATACCATTCGAAAGGCAATTTAATTTACTATAATTCTGTGGAAAGATATTTTTTGTACAGTCGGCGGAACAAGGAACAAAGTTAATGTTAATAAATGTGATTTTTAAATTATTTAAATGTTTGTGAATTTTGTGTTAAGTGTTCCATGACAACGGAGGATTTCCTCCAAACCACTTGATAATGGCTGAATAGCCGAAACGGCCGTCGTGACCAATACGACAAATTTGACTACTGACGACGGTAAGTTGTTCAAATTATATTGATTTATAACAGTAGTCGGAATGGCGAATAACAAAATAAATGAACAAAGTTCATGGAAGCTCCCGATAAATTATATTTTAATTATCAATGTAAGGCTTTTGCGCAATTTCTCCCACTTATTAGCCCGACTACATCTTGTGAGCTACAACATTATAAAGGCAATTAAATTTACTATAATCCCGTGCAAAGGTATTTTAGGTACAGTTCCCGGAACACGGAACAAAATTCATAGGAAATTACCAATAAATAACTTTTTCATTATTCATGTAAGGTAATGGCACAATTTCTCTCACACGTAAGCCCGAGTACAATTTGTGAACTATATCATTCGAAAGGCAATTAAATTTACTATAATCCCGTGCAAAGATATTTTAGGTACAGTTCCCGGAACACGGAACAAAATTCATAGGAAATTCCCAATAAATAACTTTTTCATTATTCATGTAAGGTAATGGCACAATTTCTCTCACACGTAAGCCCGAGTACAATTTGTGAACTATATCATTCGAAAGGCAATTAAATTTACTATAATCCTGTGCAAAGATATTTTCGGTACAGTTCCCGGAACATGGAACAAAATTCATAGGAAATTCTCAATAAATATTTTTTCAATATCCATGTAAGGTAATGGTACAATTTCTTCCACTCATTAGCCCGAGTACAATTTGTGAGCTAGGTCATTCGAAAGGCAATTAAATTTACTACAATTTTGTGCAAAGATATTTTAGGTACAGTTCCCGAAACATGAAACAAAATTCATAGGAAATTCCCAATAAATAACTTTTTCACTATCCATGTAAGGTAATTTCACAATTTCTCTTACTCGTAAGCCCGACTACAATTTGTGAGCAATATCATTCGAAAGGCAATTAAATTTACTATAATCCCGTGCAAATGTATTTTTGGTTCTTTTTCCGGAACAATGAACAAATTTCATGGAAAGCTCCCAATATTTAATACTAGTTATTCACTGACAAGAACATTCAGCTATAGTAATGCGACAGTGCTGCTTACGCTTTTTATGTTTTTATTAATTTATAATCCGTTTTTATTGCTTGTCTACATACTTAATAACAATAACTACTTGTTTCAGGGACCTTGTAGACAATAAATTAAAAGTATAGATTTTGTTTGTTTTTTAGTTGTTATTCTACGACTCTTTCCTAGCATTTTGATATGCAATTCATATATATTTGCCCCACATCTTCATTAAAAAAAATGTTAACTATAATTGGTCGGTTTAGTTTTTCGTTTATCATTAACATGAACTCTGCCCCAAAGGAGCACTATCAATGGCGGACCTGGGGGGGGGGGGATTTTTTAAGTTTGAATTTATTCACAAATTTATTGTGAAACTGTACACTAGTTAAAATTTAAAATAATTTGTTTTTGTGTTATTTATTACACAACACAACAACAATATTTTTATGATGCTCAAAAATATTTGTGCATCATCTGTTTGAATCCTACTCACGTTATCGTGTTGCTGCTAACGCGCGTAGCGGCTATCCACTGAAACTACATCGGAATAAAATGTAGTCGGTCTGTGTGGACTGTAACCATGATTGATAGTTTCGCCAAATGACCAAAAGAGTGTATAGAAGAGCTAAGTGCTGCACCACTGCTACTGTTTTCTTTTTAGAATCTGGACACTAAAATGGGAACTGAACTAAAACGTCGAGCAGTTGATTCTCAAAAAAAAAAAAAAAAATAGGTCAAATGTTGACTGTAGAAGAATGCCTCAGAATTTCCATTTATGTCCCTTTTCTGGGTTTTCTTATCGGTGAAATTGTCTCTAGGTTTCCGAAAACACAAATGGTCCAAATTGGAAAGCTTTAATGCTCCTGCCTAAGGAGGGAAAGTTTCAAGAAGACTATGAAGACTGGTGTCAGAGTCTATGAAAATGTCCTGCCATGTTATGACCGTTAAAAGGAGAGCTGAGAATTTGGAAAAACATGTGGGGTTTTAGTTCAAATAGTTTCCCGAAACATCCAGCCCTTGCCATGAAACACTCGTCAGACCTTCCAAACATAAACGTTTTGTTTCAGATTATTTGTACCGTACCCGTCACTACGAGTACAGCTGAGCGGTATTTTTCATCTATACGAAGGATGAAAACATACCTAAGGACTACTATGACGGAGGATCGACTTAATGTGCTCGCAAAACACATAAATCAAGAAATCTCTTCAAAGATTACAGCAGAAGAGGTTTTGATGTTGTTTGCTAAAAAACACAAGACAAAATTATCTTTTGCAATTATTGCAATTAATTGAACATTTTATTAGGTGTACCTTGAATTATTTTGTTGTAAGTTGTAGATATGGAACCATACTTTTTCTATATAATGTGTTGACACTGTCAGTGTAAATATAATGTATTAAATGAAGTTGAAGTTAAACTGTATTGTATACCAATTTTTGTATTAGCTTAAAAAAACGAACGTAAAACTAGTTTTCAAACTCAATCTTTTTAAAATTTAATCATGAGTTAAATTATTTTCCTGGGGAGTATTACATACCCCCGACCAGAGGTGGTGCCCCACCCCCCAAATATTAATCCTGGATCCGCCCCTGAGCACTATCATCGCGCAAATACCAAAAGTTCCTAATTTCGGGTGAGAAACATAGGCTATATGCTCAGTGCGTATATTTTGCAGGACCTATTAGACAGGAATTGGCTAAAAAATGCCTGCACGCTAGACCGGAGTCCTTTAACAATAATATTTCGTCCAGAATCCATAACAACAACTTTTTAGGATACAAAAATTAAAAATTCGAATGTTAGATACTATAATAAATTAATAATAAAATATTACCTTTTATGTCCGTCAAGTGATCCACTTATGTGAAAAAACACACTACCGCGGTTTCAGATGATATCACTCATCCATCATCAGGTGAAATTATCACTCCTAAGAGGTCGTCATTAACATTAAAAAATTGTCAGACATATAACAGCACAAATACAAAAACACACAAACAACGTACACATTTAACACAAATTGGAACACCCGTCCCATGTGGTCATCACAGATGCGAAGTCAGAACTAAGGTCAAGATCCCCTCCAATCATCGATGATAATCCCCACTCCTATATAAAGTCATTTGGTACTTTCATTGCAGTGTCAAATATTAAGTTGGAATTGAACAATAACTTGTCATTTAGGACATTATGCGGTTCCATTTTTACTGCCTTGTATATCTCAAATTCTTCATATACACTCATGTATTTACTTTTTTCACAAAATTTTAACACCTCCATGTTGGTTTGTAAGTCCGTGTATTTATGATCGTAGTCAATTAGGTGTGCAGCAAAATTAGATGTTATTGAAGTATGTTTAGATTTCGGCAAATGTTCCTTGAATCTCTTCCCAAATGAACGACCGGTTTGACCTATATAATATTTAGGACAGTCGTCACAATTCAATTTGTAAACTCCAGTACACTCAGCTAAGTTTTTGGTACAAACTTTATGTTGTAATTTAGTCTGTAATTTATTGTTCGTGGAGTAAGTTAAGGTGACGTTGTTTTTAGCTAATTCAATAATGGGTGTTCCAATTTGTGTTAAATGTGTACGTTGTTTGTGTGTTTTTGTATTTGTGCTGTTATATGTCTGACAATTTTTTAATGTTAATGACGACCTCTTAGGAGTGATAATTTCACCTGATGATGGATGAGTGATATCATCTGAAACCGCGGTAGTGTGTTTTTTCACATAAGTGGATCACTTGACGGACATAAAAGGTAATATTTTATTATTAATTTATTATATATCAGTGATTCGGGACCTTTCCACAATGAAATTAGATACTATTATTACATTAAGCAGTTGTGCGCTTGGTAAAGTACCACTGTTACAGAAACTAAGTGTGGATGCTGGAAGTACCTGTCTGGTATCCTAAAATAAATTGAAATAAAACAGTTTTATTAGAAAAAAGTAGCTTTGAAATTTACAAAGAGGAAAACGAAACAGAAAAGAATTTTAAAAAGAAAAATATAAGGCAAAGGATGGAACGTTATTGAAATAGAGAACACTTTTTGTTTCTGTTTTTGGCTCTACCGAAAAATCACATTTTCTGACACACAGGAACACTTTTCTCACATACCTCTTGGACGATCAAGCACAACTGTTTACTGTTGTAAATTAGTAACCTACATGTAATGTTAACCTATTTTCGTTGGATAAACATTCTTAATTATGTGTCCAAAATGTGTGTATATAAAACAAAAATAACAAAAACCTTAGTACAAAGCGGTTTATTATAAAATTTACATTAAAAAAAGGTATAGCAATAGGTGTGTGCTAAATTGAAGCTATCTACACTACTAGTAAATTAGTTTTCAATGGTACCCTAACTTCTTATTTTTGGCATTGACAATATGGGCACTACAAGATTCTCTTATGTGGAGCAAAAACTAGAAAAAAAACCAAATCAAGAACATGTTTATGACAATATAAAGCGGGTACGGCCAGTCCTATCTCCACAATGTTAAATTTGACATTTTTATGTACCTTTTTCTCATCAACCATCTGAAATTTTTACCAGACATTCTTCAATATGTCCTTCCATTTTGGACATGATTTTTTTGAAACCATTTACTTTTTCGAAAACATATATTTAGATGCAACTTTTTTAAATGTTTTTAACCTTATTAATTTTATATTTTTAAACTAAGAGTGATATCAAAAAATGTCTGTTCTCTATCTATTATGACTGCTGAGAGAAAGGTACATAAAGTTGAAAAATCGCAACTTTCGGGAAAAAGCAAGTAAAAAGTGCAGCTTTCACAGGGCAGGGGAAGAAAAATAACGTTGAATGCCGTAAAATATGTTAAATCCAGTAAACAAACCATCACTCAGATCCGTAGACGTGTAAAATATTTAACAACAAGTCATGTAATACACATTTTGCAGTCTTTTTATGTCTAGATTTTATATCCATTAATTCAATTTAAAAAGACACAAACACAAAAATGCAACACGGACTAACACTTGTTTAGTAAATTTCAAATGATTAAACACAATCATTTAATGAAACGTAAGTTTATTGGTAAACTTTTTAGAATGGCATCGAAGGCATACACTTTATTGGTGTTCTGGACTAAATGTTCTGCGAATTTAGATTTCTCATAAGAGAACGAATACAATATTTGTTTAAAATATATATGCATGTGTGTTTCAGTTATAGGAATCGTCAAGTTGAATAAACGTTGTACAGGCACAGAATGATAAACACATAATTTATCATCCAATCTACATAAATGTTACGAGTGAACAGTTTTTATATCTCATAAAACTATAATCCAAGCAGTGTTTGGTCTAGCATATTAAAGTTATTGATTTTATACTGGAGTTTTACGACTATCGATTGGGCTTTATTACAGACAATAAGATTCCATATCACAGGGCTGCGCAAAAGTCACTCGACACGGTTTTAAACAAGTAGTGAATTTATTCAAACTATTACAGACAATACTTACAATTATTTTTTTGTTCCAAATTGTTTTCCTTCTTCATTAATGCATTTTCCAAGTCTTCCGGGAACACTGTTACATTCCATACAGCATAGTTTTCTATCAAAAACCAATTCGGAAACTACAGCTGTAAACATGTCCAGTCGCCAACTTGACAACGCATGATTATCAATATTTTGTAATACCAACATCACGGGCTAAACATATTGTACTACTTCTTGCTGCCAATATGTTTTTATACAATTCTTTTTACCGACTGTCAAGTGAATTTTTGGCCACTCTGTATGTCAATGCTTTGTTTTATATGTTTTTAACATGGATATGTTTTACCCTTGGGAAAATTATGTAAATAAGTAGATGCAACAGATCTTAAAACGCAGGCATTTTAAAGATCATAAATATTATTGTCGTGAAGGTTTAAAATCAACAATACTAAATCTCTACACCCATGAAAATGTAGCCAATATCTAGAATAATATACCATTTTAAAGATCATAAAGATAGGTATGTTTTTAACGCTGGTTTCAGAAGAAAATTTCGTAGCTCACCCATCTCGATAGATATCTGAAAAATGTAGGCGATGGTCTATTATACCGATTATTAAAAATTAAGAATATGCTTATAAGGAAATACTAGTTAATAAGGAAAAGAATAAGATTGTCTAGCATCTGCTTTAAGGATATGGTTCCGCTTATAGCAAATCAGGCCGATGCAACGGTTCACTCAAACCAGAAACGCAGACATTATTTATTACTTAACTAGCTGACCCGTACGGCGTTGCCCGTGGTTGTTAGTATTTTCAATCTTTTTGACATAATTGTAATTCTTTTTAAATGTTCGTTGAATACCTGTGCGTATCTTACTGTGGTCACGAAAAAAAGTCTACGCTATTTAGGAAAGCAATGAAAATTGTATTCCTGTAAACTACTATCTAACATGAAAAAGCTTTAAATATATCGTTTTAATTTATAGTTTTTACTAATTTTGACTTTCACTTAATTTCATTGACAATGTTGCGAGCACCTACAGCCTAAAAGGAAGCTACGTACCAAATTTCATTCCGATTCGTTCTTATAGGGATTTTTAGTAACTTTGACCTCCATCCCCCAAACCGCCCTAAAATTTCGAATTTCTTTTAACCCTTTCTTAGCGAGGGTTTAAATTAGCTGGGGGTCGTAGAAAAGATATTTGAATCACTTTGTAACATCCGCGTTAATTTAGGATGTAACAAACTGGTTCAAATAGAGTTTGTAATTTTAAATGTATAGGCCTAATTAGTATAAGATATATATTGTTTAGTATTTAAATATACAATATACGGTATATATCAAAATAAAGCTACGAATGTGATATTTTATTGGCATTTAGTTTAATTCGGATTGTTTGTTTAGTTTTCAATATAATATGTTTAAACTCGTGTATGTTTATGGTTATGCATGGTGTCAAATAATTTATTTGTTATTATTATTATTGATAGCGAAAATATGTTTTGAAAAGTATTAAAAAATTAATGGTTATGATATATTTTATATAAACAATATTTTAAACAGCATATCTCTAAGTAGGCCTATATAGATATTTAATAACCAATGTTTGAGTTGAATTATAATTCTGTAAGCATTTTTCGTTGATTTTTCCTTGTGTTTGTTTATAGTTTTTCAATCTAACCTTAAAAAGCTGTTAGTTTTGAAGAGTATTAAAGTAATGTTGCTAATGGTAATGATTGTAAACAAACATAACGTGTTGCTAAGCTTTTTATACGAACAGCTGTTTTTGTAAGCTATGGTTTTGAGTTCATACAGTAAAGGCTGTTGAGTTTCTTCCAAATTTGAAACTTTTTCGGGAAACTTTTCAAATTTTTCTTTACCTATAAACCTTCTATGAACTACTGCAAACATTTTAAGACCAAAATTAGCCAAATCGGTCAAGCCGTTCTCGAGTTTTAGCGAGACTAACGAACAGCAATTCATTTATATACATATAGATTATTAAAAACGATATATCGTTGCGGTTAAGTTGGGCTTATAATAGTCTAAAAATTTTGTTAATTTAAAGTTTTTAGTAAAATTTATTTTTAGGTACTTAACATTGAACGTTTTCAACAGCCGCCATTTTGAAACGGATTGTTGCAGGAAAATTATTTTTTAAAGTAAAATGTACTTAGATCAATATTCACACCCAGTTTCATGACTTAAACCGTTTCTGAGATTTAAGGTATTTGTAAAAATCACATACAGACGGACAGACGGAAAAAAGATTGAGATAGGATATTTGTTGTATTGTATTATTTGCTTGTTTTTGTCTGGAAAATGAAACCTTAAAGTTTTGGACGGTAGAAGCGGGACACCCTGTATAGATGTTTTAAAACTTATAAAAAAACTAACGTTTGTTAACCCATTTTCTGCTTTGTTAATTGACAAAAAAACCACTTACACCGTAAACGCGCAAAGCAATAAATCAGACAACAACCAATAAATGAAGCATGACAAGAGACAAACAACCTCGGCTTAAGACTGTCCAGTCAACGTCATGCCACGGCTAAACCTTAATCCCAGCGTCTACAGTATGGGAGGCATTTTGTCACCTACGTTAGATTGAGGGGGCGGCGCTGAGGATATTTCAAATAATACAAAAACAAACCTAAAATAAACTATAATAATTCAATAAGCTATAATGTTCACAAGTGTGTATTATAATTAAAGGTAATTCAGAAAATGAGTATTCATAAAATATATAGATTACCCGTATACAATTTTACAAATTTAAATTTATTTTAACTATGAGACCAATTTGGTTTTATTTTTTAGATATCTCTAATATTAAAAAAACAAATGTAATTGTGTGCTTAAGACCAAACGGGAGAAGTGTAAACTTTTTAGTTAACACAACTTACGAAATGAGGAAGCACAATGTTCATTGTTTAACACAACTTACGTAATGAGGAAGTACAATGTCAATTTCAGAGGTATCTATATATTAAAAGAATTTATGAAAACTTGTGGCAGTCAGTAGGGCCATTCTATCCGGCCGATTTCCTTATTTTTTCTTTTTAAATTGCAGGTAATCATTCACAGATATGTCATAAAGCATTACAAATCATGTATCTTTCGCCTTACAAACATTATAATCAAATGCAAATTTCTGCTGTGTATTCCTTATGGGGGGGTTGTTTTTGGTTCTTTGTCCACTTTGCGTTCGTATACCGTCCATCCGATTGCTTTGAAATTTTGCATAGTAACACAGGTTAACCCTGGGAAGGTTTTAGGCCATTTACCGAAGTCCTAGGACTTTAGGGCTACGCCCCAGTGGCCCTCAAAAATTCAATGTTAATCTTATGAAAGAAACATTTCTATTGATTTTATCAGGGGCACAAAAACAGCTGTTCGTATAAAAAACTTAGCAACACATCATGTTTGTTTACTTTCATTACCATAGCAACATTACTTAGAAAATTTGAAGAGTATTAACTTTTTGAGGTTACATTGACAAACTAAAAACAAACACAAACAAAAATCAACGAAAAATGTTTCTATTATAGTAAGGTAATTCAGAAAATGAGTATTCAACAAGGGTTAATTCAACTAAATTACAAGTGAAAAAACATGGATCAAAACCGGGATTTGAACCCAGGACCTTTACCATTTCGTGGTAACGCTCTACAAACTGAGCCACGCTAAGGCACCAGACATTGGTCGATGTTATCTCAATTGTAGGGTTTACTGCATTTTTTAAAACTAATAGACTGAACACCTCGTACAAAACGACATTGAAAACAGTCTTAACAAATATACAGCTTACAGTGGTGGTATTTATCGTTATTTTTATTTTGTAATAATTTTTCTGCTTACACACTTCCCCAGCAAAGGTTTATTTAACTGAATGCAATCAGAATTATTTGTTTATTTAGTCAAGTTATAAATATCACCACTGCAGGTGCAAGTAGAATTAAGATTGTTTTCAAGGTCGTTTCAATATATTTCAGCTAACATCGACCAATATCTGGTGGGATCAGGGCTGCTCGGTTGGTAGAGCGTTACAACGGAATGGTAAAGATCCTGTTTTCGAATCCCGGTCTTGGTCAATGTTTTTCACTTGTAATTTAGAATTATTAATTGTTTACAGTGTCTAGAGAAGAGCCAAGTTTTTAATAAAGTAAGAAGTAATGTAATAAGAAGTAATAAGTTGTAAAAGGTTGTACCATTTTAACTAAATAAGATCTACAACAAAAAGTGTATGACGTAAATTCTACAAAACATTTTCTAAAGCGAAAACAACAACGTATTTATTAAGTATTAAAAAACCCCCCCTTAATTAGATCATTGTAAAACATTTAGGATTTTCAACATAAACAAATGATATATACATAGGAGCAAACTGAAACCGCTGACTTAGTATTACGGTCACCCATTCAATATATTACAAACATTTATCATTCGTGTCATTTCCACATCGCAGAGCATTTACATACATGTTGTATATGAGATGGCAGTGGCGCCATTAACAACATTCTAGTTTTCTATCAGTTGGAAGGGACATTTTAATAAAGGAACAAATTACACGGAGTTCTGGTTTAACCGCTTCCTCAATTTCGGAACTAATCTTGCTTCGGGTAAAACCACATGTCTTGTAACCGAAAACAGATGTTACAGTGGTTATGTTAATGAGTTTTGTCTATGTCAAAATAGTGGTTACGGATAAACTATTCCGTATATCATTGTAAGCATATAAAAACCAAGATTAACTCTTAGCATTGACCTATCATGTGTATTGTTTTCATTGAGACAGGATTGAATGGGATGTCATTGTAAATGTTGTGGCATTAATAATCAAAATATAGTTAATTTGTTTTATAAAAAGTACCTACAGTATTTGTATCTGATCTTCTAATAACCACTCGCATTATTGAGAGTTGACGTTCCCCGTGCTCCCAAATGAACTTTTACCGTGGTGTTTGAAAATATTTCTTACAATATCTCATTTTCTTAGGAGGGAAAATAGAAAAAGTGGAAAAACAGACCCATACAGTCCTTTTCAATATAAACTTATATTTCATCTAATTTTGAATTTAATCTTTTCTAATTTGCCGGAAATCGTTCATGAACATCTAAATTATAATGCATAAGTGAACAAAATTGTAAATTATACATTTTTAAAAGATATTTGCTTATAAACAAAACGAAAACACGATTTTGAGTCGCGTCACATGATAACAGTAAAGTATCAGGGCGAATTTTGTTACCAACTATACATTGCATCTTTCTGCAAACTTAAGGGTCTTCTATACCTTGCGTAAAACAGCAAAAATATGCACTTCGTACTATCGTGTTTCGGACGCCGTTTTTCAACCTAATAAGTTGTGAAACATCTTAAATTGTTCTTAAAGGCTTTGTGCTTTTGTCTTATAGCCTATCGCAAAGTTGAAAGATATCGAAGGTAACTCATTTTAATCAACAGTTTAACTGAGTAAACATCGATTACTTTTAACGCATTTTTTGGAAGTTTTAAGCAATAATTTCCATATTTTAAGCTGACACGTAAAAAATATAAAGCCTTCTTTATAAATTAAAGTAGTTTCAAAGATTATGAATTTATAAATAAAATCCGAAACACGTTATTACGAATGCATGTTTCAACGATTTTGCGGCTTTAGTCAGACCTTTCGTATTGAAATCATACGGCACACTCGGGAGTTTTCTTCAGGGTAAAGAAGAGCCTTAAATAACATACGAACATGAAGAAAGATTAGGCTATCTCTAACTAAATAAGAAAAAAATCTACATAAATTCTATAAAAACATTTTTCAAAGTAATAAAATAAAATAATTTTGCTACTTATTCAGTATTCAAAATTAAATATCTGAATTATCACACAAATAGTTGACATGTGGTAGCAAAACGAAACCGCTGAACATAGTGTTACGGTCACTCATTCAATAAATTACAAACATTTATCATTCGTTTCCACATCGAAGAACATTTACATATTTTGTTGTGTATACGATGGCAGTGGAGCCATTAATAATGTGTTAGCTTTCTATCAAACGGAAAAGACAGTTTAACAAGGCAACAAATTACACAGAGTTCCTTCATTTTAGAACTAACCTTGTTTTGTACCGAACCACATGTCTCGTGGTAAACAGACAACAGCTTTACAGTGGTTAGGGTTTTAAATTAGTGGTTACATAAAATGAACAATTGCATTATGTGTAGATAACCGTCAGGATAAAATCTCTTAATTTTCAAGAGTTTGTAAAGTTATGCCTTAAGAATGTTTTAGCCGGAATATTCGCAACAACATTTTTTCTTTATATAAAGAAAAGCATCTACTGTGTTATTAACATCAGCCTAACCAATTAGAAAATGCATTAACCTAAATGAAATAATTTGAAATTTAAATTATCAAACCAAGTTCTTGCCTAACACACATTGTCTCCCATTCTCTCAGTTTTTACTCTTCACAAAACTTTGCTTACTTTTACGATTGTGGTTTCAACATAGAGAGAGGATGTTACAATATAAAGTTACATACAAAACTTGGTATAATTTGTCATGATTTTGTTAGTGGATTACAAATAAATGTTTAAAAATGTGAAATTATGGTTTGCTGAAAAAAGTTTATCCTCGTACGGTTACTCATTTCAGGCGGTGAAGGATTATAAGAGTGGCCTCAGGTAGTCCCGGGTCCATCGGACAACCTGAAGTATCTATTATAGCATCGCATTATACAAACTATCTATACTAATATTATAAAGAGGTAAAGTCTGTTTGTTCGTCTGTATGTAGGGGGTAATCTCTGGAACTACTGAACCGATTGAAAAATAGTTTTCTAATAAAAAGCTACACTATCCCAGAGAAACTTAGACTATAATTCATTTCGATAAAAAGTTTTTTTTTATTTCAATATTTGTAAATTTAGTCGGACAAAATTCTTAGGTTAGGCCTAGACTGATGAATCAACTAGGCCTAGACATGAACTTAAATTCATTACCATACCAACCAATTGAATAACATAACAGATAACAGCTGTTTGCTCTAATATTTCTATTAACAGCTGATTTCAAACTTTGAAGCAATTATTTGTATTTCTAACATTTAGGTTAGGTTTTTATTAAAGTGTGGACCCAAGCCTTGTTGGTTCTTTTAACCTTTATTTTAACTGCTGTTATAAAATGTACGGAATAATTTGATTTGAATATTTAACATTATTTACCATCTCAGCTTTGGGGTTATTATTAATGCTACACCTTTATTATAAAGAAACCATAATATGATTATGTGTTTAGAAGGTTGGCGTGGGGTTTCCCCCGGTAACCTTATAAAATTAAACGCTTTATATTTAGGAATATGGAGGATACATTTTGAACGTTATATTCTATATTATTTGTAAATTTTTCTAACATACATATCTATTACTTGCTCGTGTTTTTGATGTCACACTTTAATAAACTGCTTGAATATTACTAGATAGGTACTTGCCTTGATTATTAAATTCATGTTTTTGTGGGATATAATAAAGTATTGGTGTATAAATCTAATTAAAATATTTGATAAACCCTAAAAATTCAAACATTGTATTATTATTGGGTAAAGCATCTGATTTTTCAAAAACTGTATTTAATAACATGTTCTGTTTAGTACGGAAAGATTTTACGTAATCATTTATCACGTTTAATTGGATCGCTGAAGTCTGAAACACGGCGCCAACACACAGATTGAAATCTTTTAATCCCGGCGTTGTTTATTGTTTCAGCGAAGGAAAATAAACGTTGTACGGACACAGTGATCATTTTATCTCGCTCTCACAGTCATTGAAGCACTTGGTTATACTTTTCCATTTTATTTTATACATTTTTTTAAAGTAAACATTTCTTTAAGCGCACTTTTATATGACGTAAAATCATAGAACTCTAATAATACACCCGGAGCGCTCGGGCTGTGTTCAAGAAAACGGTCTTTCCCCCCACCCCTTAGTAGTCACTCACGGCCGCTCAGTGCATTTTAGAATTGTGTGTCAAATCGTTTACACTAGCACGTCCACTGCTACGCAAATTTCGTATTTCCTATGCTAGGAGCTGACCTATTATTTTTTATATTTATAGCCTAAATGAGTAGAAATTACTTTATTTTCAAACTTTTCTAACGTAATAATCACTAATATTTTAAAGCTCATAGGCTTAAAATTGGCGTGTGAAGCATGCATTGCTCTGTGTATTAAAACATCCCCCAATAAGGGGGTTGGCGTGCGAAGCACGCAAAGCATTGTGTATTGAAAACACTCCTAATTGGGGGTTGGCGTGCGAAGCACACAATGCACTGTGTATTGAAAATACCCCCGATTGGGGGTTGCACTGTGAGTCGGCCACTTCTCATAGTGTTCAGTGTCAAGCTCACATGTGCGTCCTTAAGCCGCGATTACACCAAATGTTTACAACAAGTGTTGGCAATAAGTGGAAAACAATTTGGCAACAAAACAATAATTAGATTCACTTGCACAAACACACGTGCTACCTATGGGATTGGCCTTGACTTAAGTTGACCAAACGTACTGGAAAACCGGGATTGTCTTGGTTTTTGGTCATAACATTCCGTGTCCCGATAATGAAATTTTATATATGTTGTTTAGTTCGTTTGATTATACGAAATACGATACGATAGGATGAAACATCCGACAAAATTTCAACATTTTATTTGAATACTATTGAAATGTTTGATTGCGACAAAATAAATGCGTGGCTTTTTGTGGAGACAATACGAACACCAACTTTGGTGGTTAAACTCCTGTACAACTACAAAATCGACTGTGCAGAATTTTATAACTACGCCTCAAAGAACAAAGACATAATCAAGTAAGCTGGAAGAAGGGAAATTTCCCTTTCTCCAAGAACAATCAACCCCATCTACAAGCCGTCAGTAAAATTTAAGGCTCAAGTTCATTAAATTTTATTAAAAATTCAATTGCCATGATATTTTAAAAACCATAAAAATGTATTTAAATAATATAAATTAAATATTATTAATTAAACAGATATAGAATTGCATAGTACATTTGATGTTTTTGCTTTTATCAATTGACAATAGGATAACAAAATGTAATATCAAAACATAAATTTCTATAAAAATACAAATATTTGATATCTTAAAAACCTGGGTACATTGGGGGGGGGGGGGGGGAGAGATTTTGGGGCCCGACTAGTTGTGTCCCGGTCTCCTCCGGAAATGATTTGGTCACCGTACCTACATTGGATTCCACGTTCACCGTGCAGTACAGAGCTGTGTTATCCAAACAGTCTCAGCTATACTAGCCAAATAAAAAACATCAATTCCCATGCAATGCTCGGTCAGTTGAAACAACACGCACGACAATAAACGTGATGTTCCTTGTAATGGTAGTAGCATGTCTATTCTCCCATAAGACCTGTACTGGACGGTGAACGTGGAATCGAGTGTAGACTACAACTTTAGTGACGTGAAGGAGGTGGAGTGGTTAAAGTTGCTCGTCTTTTAGCGTGCGTCAACATGTTGACAATATTTACTTAAAACGGGCAACAAGTTTCCTCAACTTGTTGACAACTCCTGTGTAAACGCGGCTTTAGCGAACGTGTTAAATAAAATACATTGTTTTAAGTAAAAATAAATCAAACGATGGACAGTTATCATTTTAACGTACGTTTTAAAATCTCATTAGTATGAAATAAATTATTACTTAATTAATCGTACTAACTTGCTTACTTACAAATTTGCGAATATATTCGTATGACTGCTGATATCTGAAACAGAAACCAAACCATATTTTTAACTACCGTTTTGTCCTTTTAATTCAATCACAATTTTTTCAATAATAAAAATTAAACTTGCCAATTTTTCTTTACAGAGACATGTAATTTCGTATTATTAATTCAGGTTAATTCAGGATCAAACAGAGAAACTTACAGGGAAATAAAATACGTTCAGAAATGCTTCGTTTTACAGCTATTCAACATTTTGTCTTTTTTCAAAATACTTAATATCATTGAATGTAGGAAATATATTGAAAGCAAATTTTGGATACTTATTATTTAGCACATCTTTTACCAATAAACAAAAAACCAAAACTTTGTTCATACATTTTCAAAATGGCGGCCATTTATAATTTATAATGTAAAATATCTCGAAAACTGATAACTTTACAAACGCATTTCAAGAAAAAACATCTGGTGTGCACATCACACAACTTTCCTTACCAAAATAGATGCTGTATCAATTACCAAATTTTTCGAGCGAGAGATTGATGATACCATTTTCGAGTTAATAGGAGTATCCGTTTCGAAGAAAGCGGTACTAACTTCAAAACGGTTAATCCCACGGACCTGATTTTGGTCTCAATCGATTTCTCACCTCCAAAAATGTCAAGGTCGATACCAAACACGGCTAGTTTAAAAAAATTCATTTTTGCCCCCAAAAAAGGCGTTTTTGGGGTCAATTTTTGAAAAAATGAAAAAAGTTGAGTGGGGTATCTTTTTTGACATTCTTTTGGACGATGAATCGAATGAGACCATTTTCAAGTCGATAGGACCAGCCATTTCGGAGATACAAACAAAATAACTTGCGTTTTTGTAATAACTTTTTTCAACGAATTTTTAAGGGTATATAGCGTACATAGCGTGTTAAGGGGGTCTGAGTAGAGTATGTTAGCAAAGTTTAATCAAAATCGTTAGAGGGGTTTTGGAGTAAATACCAAAAATGTGCTAAAAACCGGTCCCACGGTAAGACACCACCTCCGATTTGCTTCAAATTTACATGGGTTTAATTGTTTACGTGTTTGAAGATATCCTGTAAATTTCAGTTCGATCCGTCCAGCCGTTTGCCCTGTGCACTCCGGACACACACACACACAACCACACAGACAGACCAACGTCCAAAAAAGCAATTTTTGGACTCAGGGGGCCTTGAAACGTAAAGATATTATGAAAACTCGACATCGAATTTTTGGGTCGATCGCAATACTTACCTTACCTAGTATAGGGTAAGGAAAGTAAAAATTCCTTTTTTATGACAAACGTAAGTTGTTTTATTATTTCTGTAACTAAAACGCGTTATTGGCTAAAAACTAAAAATGTTATATTTTGGTATATGTCCATACTATCCAAAATTACTCAACGTATTTAGTTTTAGAAAATAACTCGGTTATCTTTTAATTTAAGATAAAGAAATAGTAAAAAACCCGTTATGTTTGACATTAACGAAGGAAATTTTTGTAAAGTTAGCTGTTTTCGATACATTTTACGTTACAAATTATAAACGGCTGCCATTAAGTACAACGCATTAAGTCCTTGGTACAAACCATAAATTGAAATAAAAGACATCATATACATCCAAGGAAGGTTTTAACCAAAGGTAAATCAAACCTGGAACGTCTATTTGTGCAGTATTGTTATTTTATAGCAAGTATTTGTCTGATAGAATATTGCAAGATACATTTAGCTAGGTCATTTATACATTGTAAATGTTCAGTGATTATTTATTGTCGGTAGAACTATATTGGCAGTTACACATCTATACAGTGTACAATTTACATTTATTTCCTGGCATCTGTTCAAGTATCATTTATTGCATAGTTTCAGTAATACCTTTTTAGAATTACTTGTACTTTATCCCCACTATATTAAATGTATAACCAATTACTTTGTGATATGAACAGTTCTAGACATTAAAAGTAATAATGCTTAAGGATGGCAGAATGTAGGGGAAGGGTGGGCATAGTGGCCACGCTAAAAAAATATTATTTTTCAATAACTTAACATTTTTTTAATAATACAAATTTGACATAAATTAGTTTAGTTATTTAGGTTTATGACAAATTATTTTAACCCTATTTCGGTTACTTATTGAACAATACACATTTCCCCGTAACCATACCAAATGGCCACTTTGTCCTACGGGATATTAGACTTGGTGAGTGGACTTATACCAGATGACGTACTGGGTCTTGATGAGTCTAAAGAGATGAAAACAAATGCATCGTTGGGGTCTTCGGAACCTACAGCGGTGTCGCCATGGCCGTGTTCACTTTACCCTTTTTGACGCCGTTGCATAAATGCGACTTTACAGACTAAATGACTAATCCTAGTTCTTACTTTGACATATACTTTTATAGCTTAAATTATGTTGTTTTAAGAAAAGGCTGGAAATCCTACATATTAGGAACTTGGATTTAGTTACAATAATAATTACAAAACACTTACCTTACATCAACATGTTAAAAAACATAAAAATCTTAAACAATTTTCAAACTTGTTATCAGAATAGCTCCTAACTTCAATATGACTATGATGGTAGACTACTTGAAGTAGTTGAAAGCTTGCTACTTCGTGGCAGCACCTTACAGGTAAAAAATAACCAATGGCCACTTTGCCCACCATTCCCCCCTATATTGTATTATAATTCAGTACTTTATTAAGAAATATAAATAATAATTTGAATACCATAGAGTATAAAATAGGTACCATTTAAAACACACACCATCCTTCCTTATAAAGTTTTCAATAAATCCTTTAACAACAATAAACCTAATTAAAACAATAAAACACCGGATTACGACCATTAGCTTTAGTTATTCAACAAAAATTAGCAAGCATTCAGAAATATTTTAAACGAAAGTTTTCCTACCATAATTTGAATCAAAATTTAGTTTTTAATATTAGTTTGAAAAATTATAACCAGTTTTAGAAACCTAGAAATTCGGATAGGAAAACAGCTTTAATATTACAATAACTCACAAAACAGGTGATTAGCTTCAACGCCAAATTTAGAGTAGCCTACAGATAACGGCGCGAAAGCTGGCACTTGGGACTATGGGCTACTAACCATACTAAAAACATCAGATAAACCAGTTCCATGTTCCAATGTTATGTGATTATCTCAAGAAAAACGAACATAAATAAAGCAATTAAATTTAAAATTACTTTTGTAATCCTTTCAAGGGTGAGATGATACAACCAGTTCGTCGAAAGAATGAATCACATTAGAAAGCGGTGTGGGAAAATGTTTTTTGTCCCCACTTACGCCCTTTCCACACACCCCTCGCCCATCACGCCCGGGCAAGGTCAAGTGTCAGAATTCGCGCCGATATCTGTAGATAAAACTTTAAGGTTATCTTTATAACTTCGTTCAAAGCTCTTGAGTGGGACCATCAAGTTTATATTATAAACAAGGGGAGACCCCTGCGTGCTCCACACGCCAACCCCCAATGGAATCTTCTAAAAACAAATGTTTTATTTATAATAAAGTTGTACGATTAATAATAACCTGAAAACTAAGATGATAAAAATAATGATAAATGTTCAAATCAAATTATTTCTTATATTTGATAACAGCAGTTATAATAATGGTTAAAAGAACCAGCAAGGCTCAGGTCTACACTTTAAAACCCTAACCTAAAAGCTAGAAATACAAAAATAATTGCTTTGCTTCAAATTTTTGATATCAGATGTAATGGAAATATTGGAACAAACAGCTATATTATCTGTTATTTTATTCAATTGTTTGCTATAGTAATAAATGTAAATAAATGTGTTGGTTTATCATTCTAGGCCTAACCTAAGATTTTTTCCAACTAAATTTATAAATATTGAAATAAAAAAAGGTTTTTATCGAAATGAATTACAGCCTATGTTACTCAGGGAAAGTGTAGCTTTTTATTAGTAAAACTATTTTTTCATCGGTTCAGTAGTGCCAGAGATTACCCCCTACATACAAACAAACAAAACAACAAACTTTACTTCTTTATAATAGTAGTATATTAGTATATATTAGTATGAAAAGTTACTAGAACAGCCATACAACCTTCCAAAAATCACACTTATAAGGTTTCTTTTCCTATGTGTGTGTCAACGTGTATCTTTTATAGGTTAATAAGTAGCAGATTTAATTTAAAAATATTATTTACATTAACTGTCATATTATTTTACAGAACAGCTGTTTTATGTTTTTAATTTATTTATTTAATACCAAATGTTTTTATGTAAACTGCAGAACAGCTGTTTTATGTTTTTAATTTCTTTATTTAATACCAATTAATGTTTTAATGTAAACAATGCAGATGTTTTTAAATTCTCATGTATTTCTTATGGGGATTTTTCGTTTTTCGGTGACCTCAAAAACCCTTTAGTTTTTAATTTTAGAAAAAACTTTTATTTTTCCCTCATTCCTTGAATCGATACCTTTAATTTGATACCTCGCTCATTATCCTCCGATTTACCAAATTCCCACAATTTTGAATCTAAAATTTCGCTTACAGAATTATATATAAGGATAGCCATTTTGATCGAATATCGGATAGCTCATCAAAACAATCGGATGAAGGATAATAGTTAAGTTCAACCCGGATGTGTAATAATTGATTTGTTCAACCCGGAATCCTATACCAACTCAGTAAACACAACAATATCGTATGTACATTTGCAGTTACTATCTTTAATTTAGCTATATTACCCTCCATCAGATTGTTTTCACAGTTACACCATCCGATAGGGAACCAAAAGAATTGTAAAAAAGGTGTCTTGAAACTTTTTGTTAACATGTACGGGTTTTGAGTAATTTAAGTTTGAAATTTTCAAACAGTCGCCCTTTTGAAACGCATGATATTGGATATAATCGATTATTTTTCTTGAGGTTGTTGGGTCAACTATATGCCAAGTTTGAACCTAATCAGTCAAACCATTCTCTAGATACGAATTATTTTGTGCAAAAAACAAAATGGCGGATATCTGGAAAACGAAGCGTTTTCGGGCGTATGTTTATACGAACTTTATTCTTATTTTTAGCTATAGAATGAGCTACCGAGACATTGTCGCATAGTTCTGCATCACCCAGTATAATAGCTACATGATACCAATATCAGTTTTGGATTTAAATGAAATGTAAACTACAATTATTGGACTCACATAAAAACGAGCACAAATTTGATAAACATCTGATAAAATTATTTTAAGTTTTATTTTAGACTCTTGAATGTCAGGGGGTGTATAGGTAAAATAATATGAATGGTACTGTTAGTTGGATAATTTGTTTAAGTGTACTTTAATGTTGTAAAACTTTGTCGGAAGTAATAAAACACAGTCCAGTCCTCGGAATTTCACCTCGGAATAAGAGATAATAAGCTGTAAACTCGTATAAACCTTTATTTTGGCATTCTAAAAGTTGTCTCAAAAATCCCATAAAATCTAGTGTCCGCGTCTTAAGATGTTCAAGTTCAAAGGTCACAAAAATCAGTTTTCGCAAATATATCGCTTCCTATGGTTTCAATGCTATTTGCTTCTGTTATAAAAATTGTAGAGCATAAAATTCTCTGCAAATTTTTTTCAAAACATTTTTTTATACTGTTAACCGTTTTTGAGATAGAGGGCGGAGAGCGGGAAATTTGGGTTGCATCAATGCGTCATCGTATCAAAGCGATCTCGACGAAGAAAGTGCATTAGACGAATCCTTGAAGAGTTAGAAACAAAAATATAATTGATGGCGAAGATTGAATATTGAATTGGAAATTTTCGGGAGATCGGAAGACGACGGCGAAAAAGAAGAAAATTGAGACTCATGTTCTTCAAATTATTAAAGTTTTTGTAAATCCTCCCCGTATTTGAACTTAAATTATAATAAACGTATGCAACATAATCGCTAAATAAAGATAAAATTAAAATGTATTTACTCTATTCTTTTTCTACTTAAAATATAATTAAGATATATTAAAATATAATTGATATATACTTTTTTAATTACACGAAGTAGAAAAGTATTATTAAATGAACATATATTCGATGAATTAAAAATATTAATAAATATTTAGTATTAATTAATAAACAATGCAAATTAATCATAGTTATGGATTTTTTTATGATTTATAAACTTTATACGACGTATTATTTACTGGGACTGACGGTTGACCTTGCATTATACTAGTATGGATGAGCGCTACACGCTCTCCTCCTTCTGTCTCAAAAAAAGCTAACCGTATGAAAACATTGTATAAACAAATTTGTAGAGAATTTTATGCTCTACAATTTTTGTAATAGAATTGAAAACATAGGAAGCGAGATATTTGCGAAAAACAGATTTGTGTGACTTGTCCTTAAGACGCGAACGCGAGATTTTATGAGACTTTTGAGGCAACTTTTAGAATGAAAAATTAAAGGTTTATGAGAGTTTACAGCTTATAATCTCTCGATCCGAGGTTGGCCCTATTTTTTGGCTTAAGTGAATGTAGCCTACTTAAGATATATTAACATTTTTTCTAAAATTATATCGCCGAACACTTATTCATAGAACAAGTTCTCTATATATAAGATACAAAATTGAAACAATATAAATATTATTAAAACAAAACAGATCGCGTGATTAACAAAATGAAGGTAACATTACTTCACTATATTATCTGTTTATATTTACACATATATTTTAAAATACAATTTGTGTTTTCGTGCAACGTAATAAAACACTCAATCTCTACAACAGCAATTAGTTTCAACCACCATAAATGACTTTTGAATCTTATAAAATGTAATAAACAAGAACGATCTTCAAACGATTTTGTTACTGCAAACTAATTTTGTGTAAAAACTGCGTTTCATAAATTTGCACAACTTATCAATATAGAACAGTCTCTAAAGTATTCACTACCAGTTTTAAAGTCCCGAGAATAGTTCATACATAAATAATCATTCGTTCACCCCTAGAAGAAGACTTTACCATAACAATGGCTGGCTTAAGTGACTTAGTTAATGATCCTGACTAGTCGGCTCTTTGTAACGGGCGTTTCATATTCATTCTTCTAGTGCGTCACTTTCAAAACTTGTTTAAAACTATTCCATCGACGTTTTGCCATCAAATCACAACATAAATTAGGTGCTTAGAGATATGAACCTTTTTGAAAATAATTGTAGTAATATAGCCTACAATAAATAACAGTCATAACAATGAATAAAAGAACTCAGAGCATTTAAAAAAAACACCACAAAATATTATGTTTATAAGTATTGGTGAAAACATAGCCAAGCAGAAAGGATAACACCGGATGAATATATGGGAAACATTTCTTAACAAGACGACTAAAAAGAACTGACAACATAATAGTGTATTTTCCCTTTCTTTTTATCAGTTACAATTCATCCTCCTTCAAACACGGGCTTTTATTTCTGGATAAAACATTGAAAGCAAATATAAGCATGGGAGCCCCACACCTATGGGCAAAGGGGGCTAAGCCCCCCAGCTCCCCGGGAAAGGTAAATATGAATATTATTAATTATAGTCAGGTATTTTTCTTTAAAGAGATTAGCACTAAAATATGATTTAAATGTTATGTGCCGTTTGATTTTACATAGCCCTATTTTATTTTTTACAAGAGTTCAAGCATGAACTGCAATGCATTGTGTATTGAAAATAGTCGCAAAGGGGATTGGCGTGCAAAGCACGCAATGTATTGAAAATACTTTCAATACGGGGGTTGCCGTGCGAAGCACGTTTTTTGTTTTGTTTATAAGCAAATATATTTAATTAAAACGTATAATTTACAATTTTTGTCACCTACGAACTATAATTTAGATGTTCATGAAAGATTTACTGCAAATTATAAAAGATTATCTTCGAAATACGGTGAAAGATAAACTATATTGCAGAGGAATGTATGGAACAGTTTCGTCCTGGTATTGCACACCCTAATTTCTATCAGTTGAAAGAGGTAGTTTGATAAAAGGACAAATCACACAGAGTTCTGGCTTAACCACCTCTTCATGTTTTAGTACTAATTTTGCTTCTGACAAAACCGCATGTCTTCTATGACCAACAACAGATGTTATAGCGTAACTACTGTGACCACTGTTGTTGATGAGTTTTAATTTGTGGATGCACAAATAATGATCGGCGTAAATAAACTATTTAATTTGTTTGTGTAAGCATTATACGTTGGTTGAATGTTAATTAATGTTTGATCCGGCTAGCTAGTGCGTTGCAATTTAAATATTATGCTGCAAACAATATGAAATAACCAAAATGAATACAGTGATGATTAACAAGATTTATTACGTAAACTAAAATAGAAACAGAAAACTAAATATTTACAATGTGAGAGTTTATATATAGGCATCAGATTAGGCTTCCTCTCTTGTGAGCTTCATCTGATCTATTAAATAAGAAAACTACGAAGGTTCGCAAAAATACTTTACTCTAACAAAACACGCAATGCATTGTGTATTTTCATACTCCCAATACTGGGGCTGGAGTGCGAAGCACGCAATCTCTGTGTATTGAAAATTCTCCCAATACAGGGGTTGGCTTGCGAAGCACGCAATGCATTTTGTATTGCAAATACTCCTAATATGAGCGTTAGCGTGCAAAGCACGCAATGCATTTTGTATTGAAAACTCTGAAAATACGGGAGTTGGCGTGCAATGCACTGTGCGTCGGCCGCTTCTCATAGTGTTCAGTGTCAAGCTCACATGTGCGTCCTTAGCAGTGAACGTGTTTAACAACAAAAAACTGCATAACGCAACCTTCGCACTAATAAGCTGGAAACTAACTTGTGCGTGAGTTTATGTTGACGACTGTCATTTTGTGTTCATGTTGAATATTTGAATTAAGTGTTTTTTATCACCCGACGATGGACGATAAGGTCCGAAACACGTGTCATGAATTCGTTAAAATTTAATTTTAAGGCAAACACTCCGAAAAGTATTGCTAGCGGTGTTACAATAAGAAACAGTTAGAATAAATTGTGCAAATTTGCTGCGCTGTTATGTTTTATCCATTTATTAAATACATTGACATTAAAAAAATATTCCTTAGTCTTGAAATGTAATTACACTAAAAGTACCTATTAGTTAAACCAAAAACTATTTGTATTATAAAACTAATGTTACAAAGAGTTAAATAGCAATTTCCTTCAAACACAGAAAGTTTTAACGCAATAATTTGTTGCATTTAATAGGAATGGTGACGACTACAACACGACGCCAAATACAGATTGGAATCGTTTAATCTCAGAGTTGTTTGTCGTTTCAGTGGAGGAAAATAAAAGTTGTACCGGCACAGTAGTAATTTTGTCTCATACTTACGACCATAGCTGTACACTAGCTGTACTCTAGCATTTTGTTTGAACTTTGAACATTTACCTACTGTGTCCATTTGATACTATGAATGGATCATACATGGTGATAATAATGATAATAAATCATATTGCATGATTATGGTCCGAGTCACAGATAGCTGATTATGATTATGATAGAACATATAGCTGTGGCAAACGGGTACAATAATATAACTATAGACAAGCTAATCAATAGACATATCAAGAAAAAGAACACGAAACGCTTTGAGAATGACACTACCATAAAAAACAGCTATATTTCTTCAGAATATACTAAATATTTACTCAATGTCTTACAAAACGTTTTCAAGAAACATAATATAACCATATCATTCCGTACTAATAATAACTTATATGCTTCGTTAAAACCAAAAATTATCACCCCAATAGAGGAAAGGTCTGGAGTATACAGAATTAAGTGCCAAGATTGTGACAAACATTATATCGGTCAAACAGGGAGAACGTTTAAGGAACGTTATAAAGAACATCTCCCTAACAAGAGCTCTGTTATCAGTAGGTCTAATTATGCACGTCACCTCATTGAATCGGATCATAAGCCGGGAGACTTCAACTCAACAGTAGAAGCCTTATACACGTGTACAAAAGGAAGAATAATGAATGCTATAGAGGAGTTTGAAATATATAAAACATTCAAAAAACGCAGATGACGTATTAAACGACAAACTTACGTTCAACTCCCACTATTTGTACGACACGGCTATCAACCATTTGTATAAAACATACAGAGATAACGATCAGTAGGCTGCACTGCATTATATTAACCGGACGTTCAGATGCGGCTTACTTCTTGTATTTATTTGTGTGACGAACTGTGACTTGTGTAATAATGTGTGTGTAAATGTGTGTGTTTTTAAAATTTGAATTTTTTTAATGTTCGACGAACTCACCAGAGGGATGACCAGATGATGGAGTTACGGCTCCGAAACATGTCGTCTTAAACTAAACGACAAGGAGTCACAAGACGGACTTAAGGGTCGGCTCTAGTAAAACAGAAAGCAACCTGTGACTCCAGCGTAGCGGCGGTAGGTTACGCGGACATTGCTCATCCTAAATCCATTTAAAACCAGAAATTGTTCAAATAGCGTTTTTTTAAAAATACCAAACTCTTGGGGACAAAATTCTTCATCCGAATGGCTTGATAATTTTTCGCTATAATTAATAGTTACATCGTAAAAAAATATTTAAAGTCACCCTATAGCGGCGGTAGGTTACACGGACATTGCTCAGCCTAAATCCATTAAAAACCCGCAATTGTTCAAATAGCGTTTTAAAAAAAATACCAAACTCTTGGGGACGAAATTCTTCATGCAAATGGCTTGGTACTTTTTCGCTATAACTAATAGTGACAACATAAAAAAATATTAAATATTAATTTTTTAAATTGTTAATAAATATTAAACAAAACGTTTTTCTTAATTTCGGAAAAGCCATTTGCATGCGTATTGGCCATAGCTTTAAAATGACATATCGTTCATAATTATCCGATCAAAAATAAAGGAAAAATATGGATTTTAATTTAACATTGGTCTTATGGAGTGTCAACCAACATGGCTGACAGCTAGAGCCGACCCTTAAGGTAAATAATTAGTATTAATAAATCATACATGGTGATAATAATGATAATAAATCATACATGGTGATTTAGTAGTGTGCGGATATAGCTTTAGGCGTGGTAGTACGGGTCAAAAATAAAGGTTGATATTATAATATTACCTTAATAAGGTCCGTCTTGTGACTCCTTGGCGTGATTTTCCGACTACATGTTTCGGAACCGAAACTCCATCATCGGGTTCCATTCACTCCGAAGAGATCGTCAAACATTAAAATAAAAATTATGCACAAATAGGCTATACATAAAACTAGCACCGATACATAAAATATATACGTAATCAGTAAGGTAATAGGAGTGAACAGGACCTGCTGATAGAGTTTCGGCTCCGAAATACGTAGTAAGAAAATCATAACAAGAAGTCACTTGACGGACATTATTAAGGTATTACTAGTGGACCTGGCAATGCTTCGCTATTGCTTGATTTTAGTACATTATATAAGCAAAATTAAACATAACCTACTTCAATAAAGTAAATTGCAGTATAAACAAACCATGTTATGATAATAAAACATGTGCTGTTATAATCAGCTTATATGTGCTATTCAGTTGATCAGTAAAAACAATGTTAATGAATAGAAAATATTTTAAATTCCATTTTAAAAATATTAAATGATGGAATAGTAAAATTTTAAGGCAAATGAGTACTTATAGAGTTAATTACATTTCATTTAACACAAACCGCATGTCAATCGGTCCAGTAAAACTCGAGTTCTCACTCGGATTACAAAAAAATCTTTTCAAATTAATATATAGATTATCGATAATTTGTAGTGATTTGGTACCACAATCATGCAAACCAAAATAAAGATAAAACTTCCTATAGACATGTGTCCGGTGCGTTTCTACTAGATAACCGCCATTATTTTTTTACAAAATAATTAATTTCTCTATAACGGCTTAACCGATATAGTTGAAACGCTGCACGTTACTCGCAATGTAAAGCCGTAGTGTGAAGAAAATAGTCAACCTATAAAATGTAAAAGTTCACGAAGTTTTCTGGTTTGCATTATGTGTACGGTTAGATTGATGTCACACTCTTTCTGAAGGAGGTGTACATAAATTTAAGTAATTGAATTATTGCCACGTCGTGTTGAAACCACGGTTCTCTAAGAGCGAAATTTCGTGAGCAGTTTACAGTCACCGGAGATTGTTGGATCTGTTTCATCCCAAATGAAATAAGGCTCCAGGGTGCAATCCGTCAAAGAGTTACAAGTTCTCTGTGGAGCGGTTTCTCAATAATGACATCTGGTTAAGGAACCGAATTTCATAAATCCTTTTAGATAAATGTTACTGTTGAATTTGTCAGAAAACCACAGTTAACCACAAATTCCAGACTATCATGCTCTATCCATAATATGGTTACCCTTGCACTTATATTTCATTTTTAAAACGTTGACAAATCTGTGTCATATCTTGTGTTTGTTATTATCTTCTATATTATTTGTTAGTATAATTGTACAATGTAATTACAATCTTTAGGTAGTGTAAGTACGCTTCTAGCTCGACTGGTTTCAAGGCCTTCGCCAGGGGGGAAGGTTAGGGGTCAAAAACCCTCGAAATACCGAAATTTAGCAGTAAAAATTAATACTAGGTTTAAAAAGAGCAAGTTAAATTATTAAATAGACAACACAACAGAGGATCCAACAACATATTTTACATCAATGTGCATTGCATGTATACTAATATGTCGATTTGCTTGATTAAACTACAACGTGCAATACACATGGATGCAGTAAGTTACAGCCTTACTCCCTTGTGAGCTTAATTTTATGTATTAAATAAGAATTTTATGAAATTTCAACAAAAATACTTTACTCTAACAAAACAAAACATCCTTACATCATATAGTATTTTACATGGGTAACTATATCAAAATTTAAAAAATAACAAAGGAAATTGGTGTTTAACACGTTCACTGCTACGCAAATTTCGAATTTCCTATGCAAGGAGCTGACTTTTTATTTTTTATATTTATAGCAGAAATGAGTAGAAATTACTTTATTTTTTATTTTTGAAACTTTCTACGTAATAATCACCCATATATTACATGTGCGTCCATAGGACATAGGCTAAAAATTGGCGTGCGAAGCACGCAATGCACTGTGTATTGAAAACATTCCCAATACAAAGGTTGGCGTGCAATGCCCTGTGCATCGGCCGCTTCTCATAGTGTTCAGTGTCAAGCTCAACTGTGCGTCCTTAGCAGTAAACGTTTTAACAATTTAAATATGTTTGTCAGAAAGTATGTGCCAGTTTCTGGTACCGTTTATTTATTGTTTGATGGAGTAAAAACAAGGTAATTAATCTACTAAATATCATTCATAAAAATTCACTTTCATTATCTTATCATAACTCGCATAACACAGTATACCATCAAAAACGATGCTATAAAAAATATACATGTATAAAAAATGGAGCATGGTTCCTCCTATTGCTTAGTATTTGTACATATCCTACTTGAATTGATTTTCCATTTTAGTGAGCCCTTGGTGTTTTATTTTATCCTAAATATACAAAATAAAATTTTGTTCTCTATAATCTGGCGTAATTTATTTTATAGGTTTCAAGCAGTTTCGCCTCAGTTATGAGTTATTGTTAAATTGTTTTTAATATCCCGAGTAAACAGAACTCTTTTTAAATGTACTCGTACTACCCACCTATGTTAAATATATTTTTAATGCGAAAAACCTGGGTGGATATCATCGCCTGGAAATCGGAAAGCATTTACGAAATGCTCATAGACTTAATAAGTAATTGAGATAATCAGGTATAAAATTAAACATTTAATTTACACTAACTTCTGACACCATAACGACAAAATAACAACGATAACAACAAGTAATTAAACAATAACAACTTGTAACAGAGCTGTAAAGGGCCCTGTTACATAACAATGAATAAAACTCTAATTAAAATAAAAAGTAATACATCTTAACATGGTATCTTAACTGTAGCGGTTAAATAAAATTTATATTTTGGATAAAACGGCAAGTAGCTACCAATTACATTCAACCGATGGACGAATGCTAACACCATATTAATTGTTTGGGTGTCATCACTCAGCATCCTCCGAATGCAGTTTGGTAGGCAAAACATCTTAAGAATATGTTTTAACTTTTCACACGCTAAAAGAATGTGTTAGATGGATAGGAGATTTAGGCAGTAAGGACAACGTGGCGGATCACCCTGAAGCATCAGAAACCCGTGGGTTAACCCAGAATGGCCGATGCGTAGACGAGAAATCACCACCGGTTTTGGCGGTTTAAAGAAATCCATGGGCGAACGGTATCCTTAATTTGGCGGAGTTTATTGTTTTGGACCGCTAACCACGCTTCTTCCCGCTGTCTAAACAAGGCTTGTTTCAAAGAGGTCATAGTCGGATGGCATTAGCTATTCACGCTAGGCTTTAAGTGGCTTCCTTAGCAGCTAGGCCTGCTTTGCCAACCACGTTTAAGATTCCAACTTGCAAAACAAATGTGCGCACATTTTTGTATCCTGCTCTTGAGTTGACACATTACAATTTAACGACATTAAGTCTAGTCGTTACTGTGTCTGCGTTCGACTGACGTCATTTATAAATACGTTAAATCTATCGATTGTAGAGTTATTGTATCATTATTTGCAGTCGAGATGCTTTGTAGCATTACAAGTTGCTCTTGTCGAGTTTTATGATCTTCGATAGCACAAATTATTTGTAAATATTCTTTTGAACCAGAAGTCATATTAAACAATCTGCTCTCTCTAAAAACTGTTCGCAGAGCAATGTATACAGAGTTGTTTCATCGTCATTTCATGTAAAGGTGTCCCATAAGTAAACAGCCAAACTTCGGGGAATGGTTCTATGGGTCAAAATAGGAAAAAACAATTCATATAAACATAGGCCCGAAAACGATTGTTTAAAGATAATTTCAGCAAAAGTGCATACGATATTGCTGTGTCAACTGTGTTGGTGTAGGATGCCGGGTTTACAAACCATTATTACACATAACTTAATATTATCCTTCATCCGATTGTTTTGACAGTTACACCATTGGATAGTGAATCAAAAGGGCTACAAAAAATGTATCTTGACATTTTTTGTTAAAATGTACGGTTTTTGAGTAATTGAGGTTTGACATTTTCAAACAGCCGCCATTTTGAAACACATTATTGAATTTAATCGCTTATTTTTCTTGAGGTTTATCGTTTTTGGAACAAACTATATGAAACGTTTGAACTCAATCAGTAAAACCTTTCTCTAGATAAGAATTATTTTGTACGAAAAAAAAAATGGCGGATATCTGGAAAACGAAGCGTTTTCGGGCCTATGTTTGTATGAACTTTTTTTCTTATTTTGACCTATAGAACCATTCTCCGAAGTTTGGCTGTTTACTTATGTATAAGACACCCTGTATAAATTACTGTATACATTATTTAACTTTACCAAAAATATTCGTCAACAAACATCTTTCTAATATTAGACTATATTTGTTTTGAAGCAATACATCTGAAGAAAACAAAGTATATATTACGATAATTTGCATATTAAGATTTTAAAAGTGGGCATTTTTCCAAGCTCGAAAGAAGCAAACAACCTTTTAGGCAGATTGGCTTTATTGTGAAGGCTACATACAGAAATTACTTCTAAGCAAACGCAATAGTTGAACTGCGGTACTTATCTTCCTTCTGCTATGCCATTTCTAAATAAATACACTTCTAACTTATCCTAAATCTTTACACGTTCAATGCTACGCAAATTTCGTATTTCCTATGCCAGGAGCTGACCTTTTTATTTTTTATATTTTAAGCCTAAAGGAGTATAAATTACTTTAATATTTATTTTTGAACTTTACTAAGTAATAATCACTAATATTTAAAGCGGACGCACATGTGCGTCCAAAGCACTTAGGTTTAAAATTGGCGAGTGAAGCACGCAATGCTATGTGTATTGAAATTACTCTAAAATACGGGGGTTGGCGTGCGAAACACGCAATGCATTGTGTATTGAAAATACTCCCAATATGGGGTAGCGTGCAATGCACTGTGCGTCGGTCGCTTCTCATAGTGTTCAGTGTCAAGCTCACATGTGCGTCCTTAGCAGTGAACGTGTTAAGCAAAATTAAAATCATAATATTGTGTCATGTTTTTGTTTCATTTCCGGTTATATTTGTTTACCTAACAAACACATTTGATAATTTCTATATTGCCTTGCGTCTGCTTAGTAATAACGTTTATACTAGAGTACTTACGTCAAGCAGTCCTGTAATATTGTGCTCCACTGTGACGGTAGTAATAAACAGTATATTAGTCAACCGGGAAGGAGCTTTAACCCTATATAGGGCGCGTGGCGCAAAAACGACTGCACAAAAAAAAAAATTTTTTACGCAAGTCCGTTGTTGGTGATCCGGGGAACTTACACCTCCATTACGTATATCCCCCACCCCTCCTGCACCTGCCATCTGATCGGTAGTTAGTTCTTGCAAAAACCTTGTGTAGTTTTTAGTGTTGAATTTGTGTAGCGGTCATATTTAGGCCGCGCGCCTTCTTGTGCTAAAACTTTTACGGTCGTTTATAGGCCACGCGTCTAAATCTAAATTATTCTTTACTTAGCTTATATAATTTTATAAATTAAAGTTTTTTTCAATAAAAATGGATGGAACAAGAGTGCAAGATATTAGAAAAGTTGTTACAAAGGGTAGAGAAAGAGGAGCTAGAAGAATTTTGGGCTTATAATGAAAGAAGAGAAAGACTTCGTAGATTGTTGTTTGATAATGATAAACTACACGAAAATTATCACGTACAAGAAGTTATGATTGGAAAGGAGAGAGGGATCTGATCAATCAGAAGATGAAGTTGAAGAAAATAATCATGATAGCGATTCAGAAGTGTTTTTTGAAGATATCAATGAAAGATTTATGCTAGATGAAATCACGGACTTGGGAGAAAATATGAACCAGGTAGAATAGGGAATTACTAGACGGTGAACAATCGATCAATCCAAAGTCTACTCAAAACAAAACTGGGGATATTCCTGACAGATTCTTGGAAAAAATGTGAGAACGAAATGGTGTACTTACATAAATGGCGTATCCCGCCGTCATAACATAATCCGAGCTGAAAGGGTTCCGATCACGCTGTTTATTTATTCTAGCATCATTAGCACAACATACAAGACAGTGTCTGAGTGATAGTGCCGTGTCAGTGGATGCTCAGTGTTGCCAGATCGTGCCGCAGAGCGAGCGATTCTCGACCGCTCCTCGATTTACCAGTCCCATATCTCTCAACCAGGTCGCGACAGTAGGGGGGTTTAGTCTGTGGGATAACCAGTGTAATGTCTCAGTAAGTAGTCTACTACTACATAAATAGGATGCGGCCACATAATCAACGTATTAATTTAATATTACTTTCGCACGTGTAGTGTAGTACCAAATTCGTATGTTTATTTATTTCTGAGTATGGGTACTAATGTTTGTATATGTGGATATTTTGCCATCTGATGGCGGTGTTATGTCATACCGAAACAGCTGTAATTGAACAATAAATACAAACGACAAGACTGCTTGCCGTAAGTACGCCAGTAAAAAGTTTAAACACATTTAAACACGTCTACCTTCATTATTTCGGATATTATATTTTAAACTTTATTTAACGCGTTCGCTGCTTAGGAGCTTGACTGGACACTATGAGAAGCGGCCGCACGCCAGCCCCTATGTTGGGAGTATTTTCTATACACAATGCATTGCGTGCTTCACACGCCAA
>JAGFPH010000928.1:86017-109351 GCA_018207615.1 Philaenus spumarius
CCCATACAGCCACGTTGGTGTATCGGTACCGGTCGTGTGTGTGTGTGTGTGTGTATATATTTGTGCGAAAACAATGATCGCGTAGTCTCGTCTGAAAAAGTGACTTTATTGAACATTTATTGATTAAATTTGGAATAAATTTTGAGTGAGATCGAGCTGGTGAATCTATGGAATACGCTGGGATTGGCTACGAAAGTATATGGTGTTTAGAATTGAGCTTGGGTTTTTTGGATACTTATGGTGGTTCGTAAACCGGACATAAAGGACGTTTTCTTCTGACCTGCGGAGGTGCAGGGTCAGTGATGATTCGTTGGATGTGAGTGTATCGAGACACTTCGGCTCTGTGTTTGACTCTATTTGTTAGTTTTAGGATGAAGTCCTCGAGTGTGGAGATTTTGTGCCCTTGAGAGATGGTTACGTACGATACGTACCATGGGGAGTTGGTGATCCAACGGAGATGTTTGTTCTGGAAGGATTCCAACTTTTCTTCCAAGAAACAGATAGTAGAGAGTACCAGCTGTTGTAGATGGCTCTTGGTGTGTATGACTGGAAGGAGTCTGCCACGGACAGATTTAGTCCTTGACAGAGTTTGCTTGACGTGGTGGGACAGGTTTAATTTAGAGTCAGGCGTGATTCCAAGGTATCTGACTATGCGGGTCCATGCTATGGGTGATTTGTGAAGAGTCAATTGGACATTAGGAAATCTACGTAGTGAAGAAAATTGGATGGCTTACGTTTCGTCAGTGTTCACTGCAGTTCTCCACATCCTGAGCCACGGCTGTAGGGCATCCAACAGTTGTTGAATGACCGACGAGCCATATTCCAGGTTCAGAGACCTGTAGTAGAACATAGCGTCATCAGCAAAGAGTCGCAGTGATACTTTGGGGATGACTGGAACATCGTTAGTGTACAGAAGGTACAGCAACGAACCAAGAACTGAGCCTTGGGGAACTCCTGCTTCGATGGGTCTAGGAGTGGAAAATGTACCTTCGACAGCAACCTGGAACCATCTACTGTCGAGGTATGAGCTAATGAGATGTACATAGCATGGAGGAACTGGGCTGCGGGCTAGTTTGTAAAGCAGGCCTTCGTTCCATACTTTATGAAAAGTATTTGCTTATTCTGCTCATCCAATAAGCGTTGAATGACGAACATCTTTTGCAAGCGCTGCTCAAAAGTAATGTGTGGTGACCATCAAGGACAGTGGTGCTTTGAATGTGTTCAGGAGCAATAAACTGTTTAAAACTGTGTCAGTTGTTTGTATTACATTAATTTTCGTTGTTAAAGTGCTAATACAACGGATTACTTTTTCTTTATAAGTATTATTTATTCATTTATTTTACCAAGCGTTAGGAATAATGAGACTGTTATAAGCGTTGGGATTCTAGTGTTAAGCAAAAGTGCACATATTATATATCTAGTAAATGCATTTGGTGAAAATAAAGTAATTAATAGATTTATAATACCAAATAATAAATAACAATTAATAAATAGATTTATTCAGAATGCCTAAATCAAAGGCTGAATATGACAAGGATATAGTTTTAAAAGATGGTGTTAATATAAGACCCAAATTAATTCGTCACCAAGGTTCACAATTTTAACTTAAATAGTATCCAAATATGAAATATTTTGGATTATTACGAATAAAAATAAAAATTAGTAACACTATAAATGTTTAAAACTCTGATGCTCCTTTTCACAAAGTCAATGTCCGTATTATATTATTCACTACTTATAAGTACATGTGTAACTTTTTGTTGGCTACTCAATTTAAATCCATAAAGCCTTGTTACTTAAAATATTAACAAATTGATAGTACAGTAGTACAGTCTAACTAGGTTTTAACAGCCTCGGCTATTGCGTCAACTCAGACACAGCGTCATTTATTTAGGTCTGGTCAAATCGTTATCTTTTACGTTATGATAAACCCCTGTTTTAGCGTCAATAAATATTTTAACCACTCTGTTGTAACGTCACAAATCTACAAAATATCAACGTGAAAGTTTGAATTCAGTTTTCTCAGAACTCGAAATATGTTAGAATCCCCCTTTTCTTTGATTTCGGGCCGCCTATTTTCTTCCTAGTCAGAATCAAACTTCGAAATAAACAAACTACGAATTTTTTACACGCGTAAAATGTAATCTGCGGCGGGTCCCATCAAAGTCGGTAGAGGGGAGGGTTCCACTACAACCAACACTGCTATAACTATAACTATTATCATTCATCCAATTGTTTTGAAAGTTACACAATTCGATAGGGAATCAAAAGGGCTAAAAAAAATGTCTTTACATGTTTTGATAAAATGTATGGTTTTTGAGTAGTTTAGGTTTGTAATTTTCTAACCGCAACAACATTGTTGGGTTAAACATAATGCCAAGTTTGAACTCAATCAGTCAAACCGTTTTCTAGATACGATTTATTTTGTACAAAAATCAAAATGGCGGATATCTGGGAAACGAAGCGTTTTCGGGCCTACGTTTGTTTATATGAACTGTTTTTCTTATTTTGACCCATAGAACCATTTCCCGAAGTTTGATCCCGTAATTACTGGACACCCTGTATAAAGGGAAACTAAATTTTTGAGCCTATCTAATGGTCACTCATCTGCTGTAATACAGATTTATGTGTACTAGTGGACCGGGTAATGCTTCACTATTGCTTGATTTACCTAACCTAAAATTATATTCAGTTTTTGATCCAAATCAGTTGTTGATCAAAATCAGCTGTTGATCAAAATCAGCTGTTTTAACCTTTTCATACAAACAGCTGTTTCTTGTGCCCCTGATAAAATCAAAAGAATTCTTTCTTCTTCTTCCTTAAGATTGACCTTCCATAAGATTAACATGGCAACTTTGAGGGCCACTGGGGCGAAGCCCTTAACATACATTGAGCTCATTTTAAGGGAAGCACAACTACAGAGTGAGCTCTATAAAATGACACCAAAAACATCAAAATCGGTTAAAAACTCACAAAATAACCCCTAGCAAATTAATTATGTATAGATGTTTGTAAGTAAGTGGGTTACGCTATGCATACAGTTCTACGTTTGGAGAACCAATGTTTGCAAGCCCTATTATGTTTTACGATAAAGTTTATTGTTTTATTTAGTAACATTTTCAGTTTGTGCACAAACAAGAATTGGATTCCAAGCTCATCTAAATTAAGCAGTGAAATAAAAGCACGTTTTGAAAATAAATGTGTTATCTCTAGACTCACCGGTGCTGTACTGTTTGATATTATTCAAACCCTTCATGACGTTTCACACATTTCTCTGAATGTAAATCAGCTAAACAATACGACACCTATCACTGTGTGCATGACCTATAAATTGCTTGCCCGTTTCACCGTTATTCAAAAAAGCTAAAAGCAAACCGCACAATAAATTCAATGTACCATCAAGGGTTAGCTGGTATGACACCCAGCAAGTACAATAAATAACAGTAAAATTTGTCCGCTTGTATTAGAATGAAAATTAAATTAATTCTTTTTTTATAATTTCCACTTTGTGATTATATTTCAATAAATTACTTATTACATACTTACTAATTTATATTACTTAAGTGATATCCAAATTATAAAATATATTTCCCTTTCCTTCTGAACAGGCTATTTGTTAGCCATTATTAACAATTAATTATTAAATAATTCGCCCACGCAGCTGAACCGCTGACGTGAGATGAGTAAATTTCAAAAATTAAGTTTTAAGGCCTATGTTTTAGGGTTTCAACCAACAATTTGGAAAATAGGTCTATTCACGACGGTGCTGAATAGCTTCAAAATGGTTCGCACGCCATTCCGCATATTGGGAGTATCTTCAATACAAAAAGCATTGCGTGCTTCGCACGCCATTCCGCATATTGGGATTATCTTCAACACACATGCATTGCGTGCTTCGCACGCCAACCTCCGTATTGGGCGTGTCTTCAACACAAAAAGCATTGCGTGCTTCGCACGCCAACACCACTGTAGAATCCACCACATGGCTTTGAACCGGGTACTTCTATGGTATTTTACGTTTTGATCGATTTTCGGGGCTATCAAGCGAGCTATAAGGTCGCGTAAAAAAAAAGTGCAGAATAACATCCTACATTTATGTTTGTAAAAAAAACTCAAAAAGAAATTCATTCTCGTAGGAAGAATCTAAAAAAATAGTTACTTCCGGTCAAAAAACGTGCTTCCGATTGTTGGATTTGGCTAACGAACTCATCCGAGCGACGTGGACAACTGATATGTGTACAAAATTTTAACTAAATAGGACTTAAAATGCGGCCGCTTGAGTGCGAACTCATACATACATAGGCCTATATATATATATGATATTTAATGGCACCCCAAAACGTGTTCTGGGGACCATGATCGGTGCTTATTTGCTACTCCCGACGTTGAGTCTTACCATAAGGGCCACTGCAATAGCTCATTTCTTCTATGGAAATTCGCTAATAATTCGACCACGCAGCTGAACCGCTGACTTGAGTTGACAAATTTCCAAAATTAACTTTATATCTATTATGGTTTCAATCAACTGTTTAGGAAATTAATCTACTCACGAAGGCGCTGAACACTTGCCTCTGTGTACAAAATATATCAGTACAATTTGTTTGCACCACACGCGGTCCTTCGCTCCATCCGCAGTCGAAAATCAGTGGCAAAGACCTTGCTGCCTCGGGTTACGGATTGCCTTCGTTTCGCTCGCAAATACTTATTCGGCCGTCGGCAACGGATCAGAAGATGCCCCCACAGTAAAATCCCCGCATGGATTTGAACCGGGTAATTTTATGGTATTTTGCGTTTTGATCGATTTTAGGGTCGTGTAAAAAAACAAAATGTGCAGAATAATATCCTACATTCATTTCTTTTAGATAAAACACACAAAGAATTTCATTCTAGTACAAAAAATCCAAAAAAACAGTTACTTCAAGTCAAAAAACGTGCTTCCGGTTGTTTGATTTTTTTCCTAAGGAACTCGTCCGAACGACTTAGACAACCAACGTGTGTACCAAATTTTGATTAAATATGACCTAAATGAGTGTGAACACAATATATACATATATATACCAGGTGTCTTAAAAGTCCCCCCCCACTTTAACTTTTGTGTTTGTTAAAACAAACAAATATCCCTTGGGGAACGATACTAACTTAGCCCAAAGTATCTTTTGAAGCAATCGGAAATTTTGAGTGTCCCCTAAGATTGGGGGATTTTGGGGGCAACTAAACATTTTTAAATGGGAAGTATGGTCATGTGATAACTCATTTTAAAGGTCTATTTAAGACTAGGAAAATGATATAAAGAAAATAAAAATAGGACCACCCAAAACAAAATGGCGGCCCTAAACGTGTTGAAATTAATCGACATAAAGTTGCTAATATCTCGAAAAGGAAGAGTTTTTAGAAAAGATTTCAAGAGACAAAAAATGTTTATTTCAAAGTGCTTGACTTAATATATTGCTTCCAAATCGATTTCATAAATTTTAAGTCGACTCCTACATCTTAAAAATGTTGTAAAAAATTTGGGCTATGTTAAACACAAAAGTTAAAGAGGGGGTGGGTGACTTTTAAGGCACCTGGTATGACCATTATAATTAAAACCCAAAACGTGTTCTGAGGTCCATGATCGGTACTCATCTACTACTCCCGCGACCTTAGGCCTCACAATAATGGCCACTGCAATAACTCATCTTTCCTATATAAATTCGCTTATAATCATTTTACAGCGACCTGTAACAATATTGTCGTATATTAGTTCACTATTTTCAGACGTGTTTTGTTTTCATAAAATATCACGCTGCATGGATGTAGCACACATTAATAATTTTAAAATGCTAAAAGTCTATCTCAATTTCTGCTTTGCGAACCATTAAATTATAGATTTTAATGGATGTCGTCAATACATGCAATCATTTACTGTTTCATCGGTGCTGGCAGACTTTCAACAAGGATAACTTATAACTTTAAACCACTATAAGCACCGGTAATTTTTATTCGTTCCAGAAGGCCATTCTCCAATATACAATCTAGTTTAAAAACTTCAAAGTCATGTGTAAAATTTGAAGTAAAACGAACTATAAAGTTAATTAGATATTTTAGAAAAAAATATTATTTACCACGAAAGGCTTTTCATAATTTTATAACGTTTGCTTGCATTTATGGACCGAGCATAAAAGCGAGGTCCTGTTATAAGACCGTTCGGCATTTCGTCTGTCTCTCTGTTTGTGCTTTTACGACCTTAACACGTTCACTGCTACGCAAATTTCGTATTTCCTATGCTAGGAGCTGACCTTTTATTTTTTACTTTCTCCCCCTATACCGTAGTATATGGAGAAAGTATTGCATTCGTCAAAATTTTCGAGTTTGAATTTTTGGTGGAAATATCCGTTTTGGGTCCCCCTGAACCTAAAAAAGTGGTTTTCGGAGTGATGTCTGTGTGTGTGTGTGTGTGTCTGTATGTGTGTCTGTGTGTCTGTGTGGATGTTATCAGACCTAGAGCCTAAACCAGTCGTCCGATTTTGATGAAATTTGGTATGGAGGTACTAATCCACGGTATCTCCAGGAGTTTTTTCATTTTTGTGAATTTTTTATTTTCAAAAGTAATTTTCCCATAAAAACCCTTAAAATAACGGAAAAATCATTTTGATTAATATTTTATGGTTTATTAGGGACCTAAAGTACTATAAACGGTAAAATTTTAATCAAAATCGTTCGAGCCGTTTTTGAAAAAAGTTGGTTTTTCCGTTATTTTATGGATTTTTAAGGGAAAACATCTTTAATACAAAATCACCTCTCCTACCCCACCCTACAAGTCACCGTGAATCTGTTTAGTAATTTAAATATGTTTGTGAGAAAGTATGTGCCAGTTCCTGGTACCGTTTATTATATTTATAGTCTAAATGAGTAGAAATGACTTTATTTTTATTGTTGAACCTTCCTACGTAATAATCACTAACATTTTAATGTAGACGCACATGTGCGTCCATAGCACATAGCAAAATTAGACAAGCAATGCAGTGTGTTTTGAAGATATTCCCAATATGCGGGTTGGCGTGCGAAGCACGCAATGCTATGTGTACTGAAAATTCTCACAACACGGGGGTTGACGTGCGAAGCACTCAATGTATTGTGTATTGAAAATACTCCCAATACGGGGTTAACGTGCAATGCACTGTGCGTCGGCCGCTTCTCATAGTGTTCAATAACAAGCTCACATGTGCGTCCTTAGCAGTGACGCGTGTTAACGCGTTGTTAGATTTTCTTCGAATTTGTCATAAATGCTCCTTGAAGTCAGGAAAAACGAGGTATTTGTGAAACATAACAGTTTTGTTATTATTACCTTGTAAAATGAGTCAAAACCTATATTTTTAAAATTGTTCAATGTTCACTGTGTCAACGGTAGATGAATGGCTCTTGGCTTCAGTTCTAAGGATTCTTGGTTCGGTGCAATGAATCAATAAACTTTTTGAAGTGTAAACTTCTACAGGCGCACCGTGTTAAACTAATGTTTCATGGCGGTGAATTGGATTTTCACACGCATTTTCTGAAACGCTCTATTCCGTCACGCACTCAGTGGCGGATCCAGGACCTCATCTGGGAGGGGGCAATACTTCCCAGGTATGCAAAATAACTGGTATTTTTTTGGGAGGGGGAGGGGTTCCCATAAAATATAAAAATTTTAACGCAAAACATTGAATTTTAATGGAAATATTTTGGTTGTCAACATTGTTTTATTTGTTAAATTCTTTATTATTGTACTAGATTCGGCATCGGCTTTTGTACAGCGCAATTTTGATCGTTTGCTTGAAATCTTACTCGCACTTGTATTAAATATGTCAAAAATATTACACTTTTTACGAAACAATATTAGGTAATTTTTGCGTCGACCTCTAATAAGTGAAGTTCTGATTTTGGGACATAAGCCCCGAAACGAGTAAGAAAAAGAAAATAGAAGTCAGATGATGTGACATTGTAACTTATCAGTTAGGCCTGTAACCATATTGTGAGTGAGAAAAATATTTGTTCACCATACTTTTGACTTTAATGAAATTCAGCAAATCTATTTCGGATTTCAATTTTATTCACAAATTAAAAACCTGCATGGGCCTACACGCCTACAATAAAATTTTTTATTTATTACTATCCTTCATTGTTCATTATTAACTTTTTAATAGTTTTAATTTAGAATTACGTAAAGTTAAATGCTGAACTAACAATAGGATTTTTTATTTGGACAAAACATTAAAAATAAAACTCGTACTTAATTTCATTAAGGTACGTACATTATGCCTATCTATCGCCTATATATATGTAGGCCTACGTGTACAACTGTGTCAGAATAAAGAGGGATTGATGTCTTCTGTTTTTTTGTTTTGTTTTTTATAGAAAGATGTTAGTTTTGAAGTTCGTTTCATATTAGTTCAAAACTATGTCTCAATAAAATATCAAACAAAAATACAACTAAAGTAAACCAACAAATTAGAAAACCTGATATGTTTTTGAAGTAAACAACTAGCCAATTTAAAAAGAGCTAAGAAAACCACAGATTAGAAATTTTACTCTATAAGTTACTTCAAGCCGAAAACGAAGCAGAACGGTGAACCAACCGATACAACTTCAATACGCAAGAAACAAACTTGGAAATCGATTGCTTTCCCGATCGATTTTTCTATGCGTTAATCTCGCGTTTTCCGGTAAAAATCAGAATATAACAAGACACATATCTTTTTTTTGGGAGTGGGGGGGGGGAAATTCCCCTTGCCCCCCCCCCCCCCCTAGATCCGCGCCTGCACGCACTACTATATATAGTACACATGTGTATATAGCAGAGTATAGTTTACTTGGTAATACCTCTGAAATGGACATTGTGCTTCCTCATTTCGTAAGTTGTGTTAAAATAGTTGAATAGGTAATACCTCTGAAATGGGCATTGTGCTTCCTCATTTCGTAAGTTGTGTTAAAAAGTTTATACTTATCCCGTGTGGTCTTAAGCACACAATTTACATGTTTTACTTTTTCAAAATATTTTTAATAATAATAATTGTGTCTTAATCTTATTCTTGGCTCACCACGAAGCCTCAAAAGCCACCAAACGGATTGGAATGAAATTTGGTATGTAACTTCCTCTATTGCCCTAGGTGTTGCCCCCTCGAAATTTTAGGGGGGTTGGGGGTGTCAAAGTTACTAAAAATTACCATATTTAACTTTGACTGTCTCTCCTCCGTGCAAAGCTGGATCGGGCCAGATAGTAATCTTAGGCTATATGGTTTACATTTCATTTTCTGTGCCTCTACAAATAAATCTTAACAAACAACACTAATCGTTCAACAAATTGTAATAAAGCATAAACAATTCTTTCGGCAATAATTATAATAATTAAGCTGTACAAAATTTGTCAATCGAAAGAACCAAACAAAATCGAAACAGATACTGCGAACCAAATATAACTTGGTTAAGGTGTATTTAAAAACTCAGTTTAGTCAAAATTATAAACGTAAGGAAGAAATAAATATAATAAGTACCAAGTCTCTTATTTTACAAACCTTTATACACATTAGTTATGCGATAAAGTGGAAAAGTAAAAAAAAAACACTAAATCTTTGTTTTAGTAATAGGCCTATTACCAATTTTATATCGACCGTTCGGCATTTCGTCTATCGAAAATCTGTTTATTTCTCAGTCACGGCCAAACGTGTTGTTAGATTTTCTTAAAATTTTACGTGAATATCTCTTGAAGGCATTTAAAACGACGTGTGTAATCGTTTTTATTTCATGAGTCCTTTCTTTACGATAAGAAGGATGATTAAGAGAAAACAAAGTTGAAATGAAATAAATTCAACAATATGTACTTTGCTCTCTAACTTGTAATTTAGAATATTTATATTCATTTTTAACGTTGATTTCTTTTACATCTAAAAATTCTAATTGTATAATATATTCTAATGATATAATGGTTGTTATTATAGCTACTATATTTCATTGGACATATTTCATCTTAGTTTCCTGCAATAATTCTGGGAAGTGTTTCTTACAAAACTTATACGCCCATGTATAGTAAACCCAATTACCGTATTTAAATAAATATTGCAGTTTGGAACCAGAAATTATTCAGCTAGATGACTTAAAAAGTACTTGAGAGAGTTAACAGTTTTAACTGTGAACACTAAATTCTGCTTAATGATATGTAAACTTGATTTGCACTTGTCTATTGTTAAATTTAACTGGGAGGTGGGAAGATTAAATCAACTTAAACCATTTAAATTGTGTAAAGTAATTGTTAATTGACAATTAAACATGTCGGTAGTTTGAGAATATTACAATTTAATCGCATTGTTTATCAAGTAGTAGTGTCTAGTTCTGACAATTCTATTACGTATGACATTTAGTCAAAGTCTTTCTGACCAACACTCAGAGTGAATAATTACCTTTTACTATTTGTATTAGGTTTCAATAAAAAAGATTGTACTGAGGTATACCTTCTATAACATTTTTTCATTCATATGGATAATGTATACAAGAACTTTAATTTATTTCCAAATAACTTTAACTGGTATTAGAAGTTACTTTAAAGTAGAATTTATTAATTTTTGTATAACTAATAGCAATATGGAGTAAATTTATTTGCATACACATGAAACAAAAATAGGACCAAACATACATCGCGATATCCTAAAAATAGTTTAAATTCCAGAAATAACATCAAATTATACCAAGAAAAAGACTTAACAAAAACACAATATTGGGGAAGAGACACTTTTAGGAAGAGATATTAAATATATAAGTGGGATATCATATCCAATATCATGGTAATCTAGGAATGGTAATCTAGGATGTCGTCGATAAGAAAAAATGCTGGTACCAAAAATATAGACAGTATCTTTTATGGAGGGTAAGGAATGGGTTACTATTTTGATATTGCTATAGCAAAAATTATATGAAATATTGGACCAAAAGCATTATTAAAATGTTCGAAAGTCAATAGCTTGATATCAAATAAAACTATAAACGAGACATAATTTGATCCATTCAATTTGTTTGATTGTTTTAGTTCTGTCCTTTTACGAATATGAGTTACGTTTCGTAGCCGACAGTAATGAGTCACCTGCTTAGGTAATTGATATACTTTATTTTATATGATTTCTATTATTAAACTTTATTTACTCATTTCTTTAAAAAAACCAAAATAACAATGGGTTTAAAAATGTAAAACGTCAATTAATTGATCTTTTCAGAAAAAAATTTAGGGGAAACCTTTATTCACTGGTCTACTAGTACGACGAGGTAGACATAATATTGTGTATTTTCCTTCACCTACAACAGCTGTTATTTTGTGTAGAATTATTGCAACAACCCTTGAGGATGACAATGTAAATGAAATGTGCATTATGCATTATGGTAATAAGGATTCCCTTCTGAAAATAGGGGTTTTAATACGCCTTTTTTTAATTATGGACCTTTTTCTATATACATTAGAAACTAAAAAATTGTTTATACTTATATAGAAATTGGGAAAACCCATTTTTGACATACCTTTTTGAGTTTTGCGGGGTTTTTTTTTGGCACAAAATATGTGTTTTAAAAAAATCTTTTATAACTCTTTACTACTGAACCAATTTTGCCGTTTGATGTCATGTTTTAAAGTATATAAAAAGAACTAACTTTTTGGGTATAGTAAATGGTAAGTAGTTATGACCTTACAAAAAAAAAAATTATAAAACAAATTTGTGATTTACAAATAATAAAAAACTCTTATGTTTGTCCTAGAGGAACAAAAATACCCAAAACGTTGCACAATTAGCTACTAAAGATGTGGTAAAATGTCATCACTTTAGCAGTTAAAAAGTTGCTTGAAATCGCGTTTAAAAGATTCCATTAGTTATTTTAGCAGCCATAGAGAGGAATAACTTGCACAACCAGTATTTGTAGTCAAGATATGTTTTACTTACATATTGGAGGCATTGAAAGCATAATAATAAACTTTGTTGTCCTTCTTTGCAATTACTTTAAAAAAATAAAAAATCTTACTACAGAAATAGCAAACATAAAGAAGTTCAACTTGACCAAAAGTAGGTGCGCGCATTGCTTTGAGTAAATTTTTCACTCTGAAAAGAACTTTTGCGGCATATTTTATGTTTTTCTTAAACCTTATAAAATATAAAATCTGGAAAAAAAAGAAAAAATATTTTGGTTTCTTTCGAAAAATGGTAATTTTTCAGTAGGGAATCCCCTTAAGTGGATAGTTATTTTCAAAATACTATTAAAAAAATTTACTTAAACAAACATGAATTATAAAAATGCAGAAAACATAGATTTTTGTTTTAAATAATAAAACCGTTTTAAAATCTCAATGAAGATAAAGTGTAAGTGTGTATGGATGGTTATTAGACATTTTAAATTGTATTCTGAAGTACAGAACATGTAATCCTCTTTAAGTTACACCTTATATTTGTAAGCAAAGACAAATAGCTGACTTATCATTACGGCCCATTCATTATATTACAGCATTTATCATTCGTCTCACTTCCACATCGCAGAGCATTTACATGTATGCTGTGTACGGGTTGGCAGTGGCACCATTAATAACGTTCTGCCCTTCTATCGGTCGGAAGAGACATTTTACTAAAGGAACAAATTACACAGACTTCTTGTTTGACCGCTTCGTTAATTTTAAAACTAATTTGATTCGAACAAAACCACATGTGGCGGCAAACAGCATTACAGTGGTGGGATTGTAATGAGTTTTAATTTGTAAACGTCCGACGGGTTGTTACGGACATCGAGCTATTCAATGGAACTTTGCTTGTCGCATTGCAGTGCGCCTTGAGACTTAACTTTAACTGAATCTAAATTAATACAAATGTAAGGCCGGTCTTCATAGTCGTTTCTTAAGGTAGCCTTAAAGGTCTTCTATACCTTGTGTAAAAAGCAAAAATATGCACTTCGTACTACCGTGTTTCGGACGCAGTTTTTCAACCTAAAAAGTTGTGAAACATCGGGTCGGCTCTAGTAAAACAAAAAGCAACCTGCGACTCCCTATGGCGGCGGTAGGTTACGCGGACATTGCTCATCCTAAATCCATTTAAAACCCGCAATTATTCAAATAGCGTTTTTAAAAAATTACCAAACTCTTGGGGACGAAATTCCTCATGCGAATGGCTTGGTAGTGTTTCGCTATAATTAATAGTGACAACATAAACAAATATTAAAAATCAATGTTTTAAATTGTTAATAAATATTAAACAAAATATTTTTCTTAGTTTTGAGAAAGCCATTTGCATGCATATTGACCATAGCTTTAAAATTACATATCGTTTATAACTTTCCGATCAAAAGTAAATGAAAAATTTTGACTTTAATTTAACATTTTTGTTATGGAGTGTCAGCCAACATGACCTACAGCTAGAGCCGACTCTTAAATTGTTCTTAAAGGCTTTGTGCTTTTGTCTTATATCTCATAATTGAAAGAAATCGTAGGCAACTCCTTTTAATCAGTTAAAATGAGTAAAAGTCGATTATTTTGAACGCATTTTTTGGGAGTTTTAAGCAATAACTTCCATATTTTAAGCTATCATGTAAAAAATATAAAGCCTTCTTTATAAGTTAAAGTAGTTTCCCAGATTATTAATTTATAAATAGAATCTGAAACACGGTATTAAGAATGCATGTTTCAACGATTTTGCGGCTTGAGTCAGGCCTTTTGCATTGAAATCATACTGTACACTCGGGAGTTTTCTTCGAGGTAAAGAAGAGCCTTAAGGAAAGGAAGAGTTTAGGCGACCTTGAGATATGTTTTTTTGAATGCAGAGTCAAGCCTTAAGTATAGATTTTAAATAAGCCTTAAAACCTTCTTTAAAGTTACCTAAAGGCTGCCTTAGGTTCATTTGCAATTCAGGGTCGCTCCTTTTCATTAAGCATGCCTAAAGGTACCTTCGAATTCGTAATTTTCTCAAGGTAGCTAAACAAATTTGGGGAACTTTAGTGAGTTCATAAGTGATTCTAAGGGCACACGAAATGGCTAGCAAACCTCAAACATGGGGTGTGATGTTTTCGCAACCTCGCAAGAGTGTGCCCCATGCTTTTTGGGTGTGTTATTTGTGAAAAGTAAAAGGATTGCAAGCTATCAAGTCTCATTACAATCTCAGATTCTCCGAGGAAGAATACATTTTATATGTCCGTTATTGTTTTATTTTCTAGTTTGAGTCTATTTATGTTATTCATGGATAGAAAGCATGATTTAAAAAAAATATATTTATTTTATTTTTTACTTTTTAGTTATAGACATAAATTGGATTTTTCCGAACATTTTTGGTCCTCAGGGCCAAACCCCCCCCCCCCCCATCTTAGAGTAACTTTTTTGGTTAATATACGGAGGCCTATGCGAGAAAGCAGTCGTAAAGCGCTGTTCTATACGGAGCAGCCCGAGGCGATCCGGAAACAGATCTAACCACCGGTTGAAAGGTAGCGAGTTTAAGAAAAGCATGTAAAAATGTTATTGCTCCATTGGTAAAACATAAATTATAATAAAGGAGGATTACCGATATCCCATATTCATACAATATTGACAGCATTATGTTTTTATGCCATGAGGAATTTTTAGGAAAACAACTAACTAGTCTGTTGCAATATTTTTTTTATAATTAGTCTATAGTTGTGGACAGGGTAACTCTGAACCAGGATCGCTTCAAATGCGCTGTACGTCCTTTCGACGCTAGCCTTTTCCTGGTTCAGAGTTACGCTGTCCACAACTATAGTAGGTATTACTGTAGGCTACTGAACAAAATTAATTAATAAAACAATTGAATGGATTAAGTTTGTTTTGGATAGGCCTAACGGTTCAAATAAATGTGATAATACATATTTTATTTTAATCATACAGTTAATAATGATATTTGGTTAATGAAAATAATGAAATCGATCAGTATGCACATAACCTCAAAATGTATACTGTACTGAAAAACTATTCAGTTGGAGTGTTAATCGCAGTAAATTTAAATCTATACAGGCTATTGTTTTAGTTTATCGATGCCATTGGATAACTAAATATTGCAATAGCTATTCTAAATGTAAATACTGAGCTATGCATAAACTAGGCTTTTACCAATTTCATAATTGATGTAATAGCTTGATTAGTTGAGAAGGAGTGAGACCATTTTAGGCTTATAAGCCAACATTTGAATCAAGCTGTTTATAAAACAGTTTGCATAAATTCAGCAGTTTATTTAGCAGCTGATTTTGTGGTTGCTTAGTTGTGCCAACTGTTGGACGTAAGTGCCAACAATATTAAAGTAAGAAACCATGAATATGAACGATTTCTATTTACGCTCATAAATAAACTAAATAAATTAATTTTTAAATGCTTTAACAAGATAAATTACACAAGGATGGATTGATTTATAGTTAATGAAATATTCGTTTTAGAGATATTTACTTTTGTAAAATTGGTACAGGTGTCTTCTACACTTTAGGTCTCCTTAAATGTAGCCTCATCTAAGGAAACCTTAAATAAACGTCTATGTATTGAAAACTATTTGTAAGGCCTCTTTAAGCTATGATTCGAGCTTACGGTTTTCATACAGAGGGAGCTTTGAGGCTACCTTAAGAAACGACTATGAATACTGGCCTAAATCGTTTGTTAAAAATTTTAAATCTCAGAAAGTTCTTCACCGATTGATTGGAAATTTTTACACAAAGTTGCATTCGAATACACGAGTGTTTTTATACACTTTTTTAACTTCCCGCTGAGAGAAAATTGAAAATTTTCTAAAATCGGGAAGTTATTGGTTTCACCCCGTTTTTCGAAAATCGAGTATTCATCAGATCTCGACGTTTTGAGGTCCTAGGAATCTTCCCTGACCACTCCCGAGAGGGTGTCACCCTGTTTGTATGTATGTGTGTGTGTGGGGGAGTGTGTGTGTGTGTGTGTGTGTATGTAAGTATGTGACCCGCTTATAACTTTTGAACGGCTTAACCGATTGGATCCTACCAAACGGCGTTCTAAAGAGTTCCATCAAACTTAGATTTCCTGAAAATTTCAACTAATTCGGACCGGTAGGTTCTGAGAAATTTTGAAAAAACTAAGAAATAAAGTTTTTTCAAATCAGGGTTTTTTGTAATAACTTTTAAACGGCTTTACCGATCAATTACAAAATCTAATCAGCTTTTAACCTTGAAAAGTGACGTCAATCGCTACCAGTCCGGTCAAAATCGGTTAATTCGTTCGTGAGATATCGTGAACGAAAGAAAATAAAAAAAAGTGTTTTTCCTCAATTTCTCTGAAACTTTTCATCTGAAAAAATTTGTTGTTGATTCTTTCAATGGACTTAAAAAACTGCATCGATTGCCGCAAATCGCATAAAAATCGTTTGATTCATTCAAAAGTTATGGCAGTTCAAAATTAAAAAAATACTGTTTATTGTAATTAAACTTAGCGGGAAGTTACATGGATGGCCTTTAGGGTCAACCGTTTTCCAAATTAAAAAAAAAAAAAACATCGCCATCTGTTGGACATAAAAACAACGCGAACTAAAATAAATATTTTACAGCAATGAGAGCACCATGCTATACATTAATTAAACATGTTTATTGTTGGTAAAGAAAACAACTGTTTGCTCTAATATTTCCACTAGCAGCTGATTCCAAACTTAGAAACTATTCGTTATTTTTATTTCTACTTTTAGGTTTAGTTTTTATTTGGTAGACCTGAGTTTTGCTGGTTCTTTTAACCTTTAAATAACTGCTGTTATAAAATATACGAAATAATTTGATTTGGACATTTAACATTATTTACCATCTTAGGATTGAGGTTATTATTATCGCTACTCCTTTATTGTAAAGAAAACATAACATATATGAGAATAGATGGTTTCAAAGGAGTTAGCGTGCGGAGCACGCATTGGTCTCAACTAGTAATTTATAAAATCGTAAAAACTTGTTTTCTCAATGAAGAAAATCTTTTTGTGACTTTCCTTTACAGACGAAAATTTAAACATAGGCCTCTACGATAACTAGACCGGTTTAAAATAAAATAATTCGATCACGCAGCTGAACCGCTGACGTAAGTGTAGCGAATTTACAAAATTAAATTTATATTTTTTAGGGTTTCTAACGACAATTTGGAGAGTCGGTTTAATCAGAAAGGCGCTGAATAGTCGGCTGCTTGTACGAAATATATTAGTAGAATTTGTTTGTGCTTAAGCCTCCACTTTCGATTCACGCGCCGCTTCGTTCAACTCGCAGCGGAAAAACTCGATCTGCGAATTTGCACCTCGTCATTGAGGCCTCGGTTTATTGACCGCTTCGCTTCGCTCGCAGCGTACAAACTCGTCCTTGAGGCCTCGGCCATCAGGAGATTTTCACCGGGTAATTTTACTATGGTATTTTCAGTTTTGATCGATTTCGGGGGTACCAAGGTAGCTATAAGGTCGTCTAAGAAAAAAATTAGCGGAATAATATCCTACGTTTCATTCTCGTACGAACAATCTAAAAAATTGTTATTTTCGGTAAAAAAAAACGGGGTTTTGGGTGTTGGATTTTTTTTTTTTTTTTTGCTAACGAACACGTCCGACGATTTGGCCAACAAACGTGTGTACCAAATTTGGAACAAATTGGACTTGAAATGCGGCTGCAAGAGAGCGAACACATATATACAATTTTTAGTCACAACACAAAACGTGTTCTGGGGACTATGATCGGTGCTCATTTGCTACTCCCGACCTTAGGTCTTACCATAAGGGTCACTGCATAAGCTCATCTTACCTATGGAAATTCGCTAATAATCTACACGGGATAACAGTTTTTTTCTTAGAATAGGCCTACTAAAATATAAATCTATGTATATAAAAGGCAAAGCCCTCACTCACTGATCAACACTAATTCTCCCACTTCCCATGAAACTAGAGAGATGAAATTTGACATGTATATATTTTGTGATGTAAATAGGAAAAAATAAATAAATTTCATTTTGATATTCAAATTTTTAGGGGTAATTTTGGGGGTTTAACAATATTTTTGGGATGTCATTCCCAAATACGGTTTTGTATATTGTTTGCTATAGCGGGAAAACGATAGATCGGATCTTAAATTTGATGGAACATTTTTAGTGTGGAATTCAATTATCTACAACTTTTGTATTTAACATTTTTTTCTACCTCGAACAGTTACCGAGCGAAATTAATTTATAGTTGAAAAAAGTACTAATTTAAGAGTTGCCATTCCCAAAAATGGTATTTTATTGGGTTCTATATATAAAAGGCATTATAAATAAAACGAAACATATGTTTTAAGAAAGCTCCATCGGGGGTTGGCGTGCGAAGCACGCAGGGGTCTCCCCTAGTATTAAATAAAATACCTACTACCCGGCATTTCAATGGGCGTAAAACACAAGAGAAAACGAAAAAGGTGTTCTGATTTAATGTTTCGCTGAATATTTGACTAAAGCAGTCAACATTATCATAAACATTGTTTATTATGCAGTCAGTGTTAACGGTATGTGAGTTATGAAAAGTGAATTATTAGGTATGATAACTCATGTATATTCTTTTTAATAAATGCTTTAAATTGTTTGATTTATTTTTAAACTTTATCTATACTAATATTATAAAGAGGTAAAGTTTGTTTTTTTGTTTGTTTGTTTGTAGGGGGTAATCTCTGGAACTATTGAACCGATTGAAAAAATAGTTTTACTAATAAAAAGCTGCATTATCCCTGAGTAACATAGGCTACAATTCATTTTGATAAAAATCTTTTTTTATTTGAATATTTGTAAATTTAGTAGGAAAAAATTCTTAGGTTAGGCCTAGATTGATAAACCAACACATGTATATACATTTATTACCATAGCAACCAATTTAATAAAATAGCTATTTGCTCCAATATTTCCATTAACAGCTGATTTCAAACTTTAAAGCAATTATATTTGTATTTCTAGCTTTTAGGATAGGGTTTTAAAATGTAGACCTGACCCTTGCTGGTTCTTTTAACCATTATTATAACTACTTTTATAAAATATACGAAATAATTTTGATTTGAACATTTAAAATTATTTACCATCTTAGCTTTGGGCTTATTATTAATCCTACACCTTTATTATAAAGAAAAACAACATGATTATGTGTATAGAAGGTTCAACGGGGTTGGCGTGCGGAGCACGCAGGGGTTTCCCCTAGTAAGTGATATTTGTGCGAAATTATTGTGCAATGTTTACAACTTTTAATAGAAACATTGTAGTCCTGTTTAAGCATTGAATATACATAGTATGTGTTTAGGTTTACAAACTTTACTTAAAGTAGTGAGAAAACAACAAGTTAATGTACCTAATTAACGAGCACATTCTGTGTGGTGTTAGTAAATCTATTTAATGACTACTTGGCTTCTTGGTTTAGCAATCTCAAGTTGTAATTAAGGAGTTCTTTGAAGAATTAAATTTACATTTAGATCGGTATTCAGAGATTCCTGAAGATTCCCTTGCGAACACTTTGGCTTGGTCAATACCTTACGGGCTATGCAGAGCTTTCTTAAGAAAGTAATTCAATGTAATCTTGTAATGGTTTTTGTAATACGCTACCTTTGTTCGTGGCAATTATAATCAGAGCTGTGTTTCTAAAATTCAAATTAATTGCTTACGTGTAATGTTTGTGTTACGTGCTTCTGTAAAATGTGTAAGGTTAACTGGACAAATATTTTTAAGGACTATTAATTGTTGTAATGACTTTATCGCAATTTGTGATAGAGGATTAAAGTACATTGCTAAGTTATTCTTTACATCACACCATAGGTCCATTTTGTACGTTACGCAAGTTAGTTTTAGTTTGAGTTAAAACTTAGTTTAGTTTAGGCGGACGCATTCCGACATACTAGGTAGAGTAAATAGACCAATAAGCAACAAATCAAGTAAATCCGAGAAGGGGGGAAAAGTCAAAAAAAGGGGGAAAAACAAAAATCCGGGAGCTGTTGAGGTAGTGAAGTGAGGGAGAAACCGCGACCGGGAGAAACCGAGTTTCTCTTAATTTTCCATCTCTATATTAATGTATAAATAAAAACACCTTTGCAAAGCTATTTTGGCAGTTAACGCGACAGTAAAAAAATTATATAGATTAATGTATAAATATGTATATAAACTTTTAATTGTAATTTACCGGTAATTTTACCGTTTTACGAGGCTAACAACTATGACAAAAATCTTACCTAGAATTTTTTCTGAAGTCGTACTACGGTAAAAAGTGCAATACGTCGTCTTTCTTGTGAACATAGTTATGTAAAACTACCAAACTGTCAAAATAAAATATTAAGTTCTTAAGAAATAAGATTACACTGTGATTTGGTATGAGACTGCAATATATATGTTGGAGATATTCTCTTTCAATGGATCACTGATAGGAACTGTAATATGATTAATTAATTACTTTGTTATTAATTGATATCTGTCGCCAGAGGTTGACGCAGATGGCGCGTGGAAACCAACACCTGGATCAAAGCAGGCCAAACCAGCCGAAGGCGATTAATTGATTTGTTGATGTTGTTGATGTTATTACTACTTAATAATTATTTATTAAAGAACATAGTTTTTAAACTCTTAAAAACGAAAACAAATATTACTCAATATTCTGATTCGAACGATGTACTAATCATAATATTTGCAGGTAATTAAATGTACAACGGCAATAAGAATGGTATTCATTTGACGAGGTTGGGCATGAAAGCAATTCGTCTGGAGTTATTATCAAAATGTGTTTTAGAATTAATCATAAAGCTCACTGTACCTCTTCTAACATGGCACATAATGAATTCCTCTGGAGTTATTATACTTCCTAAGTATTGAACTACAAACTAGTAATAATTTAAAGAAAAACTGTTACCAACAGAGGTAGCCGATAAAACGACGTTTCAATTATAATTAGATCCCAATATAAGGACATGTCCAGTAAATATTAAGTGGATAATGCTTGTCCTTTCAACGGGTCATAGTGTTAAAAAATATACGTATATATTGTAACGGCAATGTGTTTTCATACCATATACACATTAAAAATATCACGTTACAAAAAAACATTTGTTACATTTTCTTTTCAGATGTAGTGTACCTATTAGAGAATTAAAGAAATTAGGCAGAAGTGTAACAGAAATTAAAAAAGTTAGGGTCGATTTTTAGTAAAAGTATAAAACAACAAATTATCCAAACAATTTATTTCCTAAAATTTTTCAATGTATAAATGAGACTAGGATCTTTTGGACGATTGTTTTTTCTTCTTCTTTCAAAATCAGTTAATGGAGACTGAAAAACTAATTCTATGAATACCATGTTTTATTTTATATACACTTTAGTATTTACCCATTAACCGTGTAAGGTACCATCAGATTGGTTGTATTTTGAATGTTGTCAAATTTCATAAACAAAATAAGTTATCGTCTAATTTAAATTCACTTGAATATGGCTTCACTATCTGTTCATATAATCTCACTGTAAAATTTAAACCAATCAAAACACTTTGACAAGTTACGAACCAGAAGTTTGTAATTCGATTTTGAATGTTGCTCTTGCAATTTACATACGTTATTCAACCAATTTACGCTTCGGAGAGACGTACTGTAAGCTTCGTTTTAGCGTCAATCAAAATGATGAAATAAATGCATTATTTAATATAATAATGTTCTCATTAATGTCTTGTTTTAATTTAATTAGTGGCGCGAAAGTAGTTAACTCGGCATCTAGCAGTTGTTGCGCAAGTACGATGTTTTGCTGGAATTTAGAAACTGTAAGATGCGCAACCGTCAGTTATTTATGGGTGTAAGCAGCATACAGACATTTTAAAAGTTATAATATAACAAAACATATATTTTGACTCAATTATTACGCATCAGAAAAGGATGTAACAACTTCGTCTTAAGGGTCTGCTGTAGTAGCGGTCATATTGGATTTTTATCCCGTAAGAGCAATGTTAAATTTCAAACCATTTATTTCGTTTACTTTTTATCACAAAATTGTTTCAAGGTCTCATATTAACCACAGTCACAATACGCAACCGTTTTGCGTTTCACATTTTTTTTACATCCCATTCATTTTCACGTAATTTACATTTTTACTTATCAAATTTGAACTTTTTTCCTTACACAATAACAAATTTATAATTCAAAGTGAATCGCAAGCCGGATCCGCAATATTATAAAGAATATTTAGTGTTGTTTTCAGCACTTGATCGATTTATAAAATGGTGTTAAATGAAGTATTGTCAAAGGGCTTAGCTGCAAGAAATTACACTGTTTAGATACGGTTATAGAGTGAAGCGTTGGAGTTGCCAGTCGCTTTCTTTTTAACTGGAGCAGACAATTTCACTAGTGTAGAATCATAAATATATAAAATATGGACTATTAATAATTCTAATTTATTATAAGTTAAGGTTAGTTATTAATAATTAACCTTATTGATAAGGTTAGAGGTGTTGCGACGTTGTTGATAAATGTGTATAATAATTTGTCGGTATGTATTTTAATAACATTGTAAGTAGGCTTATAAATAACCATCAGTTGTGGAAGGTTATAGAGGCAGGGAAGGTGTAATACAGAGTTAGTTGGCAACAGGGATGACACGTCACCCCAAGTGGTAATATTTTGTCACGTAATAGTGGCTACACTGTGGTTAATATCTTGGGATTCCAGGTATTCCTTAGTCGTTCAGATGTGTGTATTAAATATAGAGTTTTTTTTCTGAGGTTTGGGGTGATGTATAACCCCTTTTACTATCCGTGTTAGTGATATTCAGTGCTGTATTTTAGTGTTGCTTTTGTTACGTTATTTTTGTACTACATAATGGCTGGTAAGTAGGCTACTTAAATTAACTCTCATAAGCAAAATTTGTCCTTGTAAAAACAAAAATTTTAAAAGAATACATGAATCTTTTGTCAATCTTTAAATACACTTATTTTTTTTAATGTATTTTATTACTAATTATTCCTAAAACTTCTTAATGGATTGTCTTTGAAAGATACATTTACAATATTATGTATTACCATATTATTATTTTAAAAGCATTAATATTATAAAATATATATTTGTTTATAACAGTTGACGAAGTCGCCCCATGTTACCAATGACCAGTGAACTAATCGTGTTGCCAATTGAAGGTTGATAGAGGAATTTATTTTACAGTCATGTGCGAATTAATCTGAACAGCGAGGTAAATTTTGTTTTTTGGCGTTGGCCAACCTGGAGATGTGGCTGTATTCTTTTTCTACATGTGATTAATTGTTTCTACATAATTTGCAACAAATTGGAGGTTATGTTTGTAAACTCCATTGTGGTAGCCCACGGTTATGTTTGTGTTTCCATGTGGTTAGTGTTATTTTTGTCTCTATT
>JAGFPH010000928.1:109451-143537 GCA_018207615.1 Philaenus spumarius
GCGTGGGTAGTCATTTTTCCTGTGCTTATACAATGTTGACAGTTCTTCAAAACAACAGTTTCAAAATAAACGAGTATAAATATTAACTAAATAGCAACAAAATATAAAAGTATTTCTATAAACGTCTACACGCGGTTTCAGAGCGGAAAATAATGTAAGAGAACGGAGTTCTAATTCAACTTCCGTGATACCCATGGCTACAAAATTACAGCCCGTATTTGCCCTCCTGCAGCTTGTGTCTACAATATGTGGGTTATTTATAAAGGGTGATTCTGTAATCCAGGGCGTGGTCGAATAGGTCGAAATAAAAAAATACTTCCCACATACATACGTCAGGAAACGCTTCTTTTACCAGCTATACGCCATTTTGTTTTTTCTTACTAAATAAGCTATGTCTCTATAATAGTACAGATTAACCGGTTGGGTTGTGCACTGTACTCAACATTCTAAATGCCTAATTAAAAAATACTCAAAATGTTCTAATATTTCGATATTAGAATGGCTTCGCACGCCATTCCGCATATTAGGAGTATTTTCTACACATAGTGCATTGCGGGATTCGCACGCCATTCCGCATATTGGGAGTATTTTCAATACACAGTGCATTGCGTGCTTCACACGCCAACCCACGTATTGAAAGTATCTTCAATACACAATGCACTGCATGCTTCGCACGTCAACCCCACGGTAGAATCCACCACATGGCTTTGAACCAGGTACTTAAATGGTATTTTACGTTTTGATCGATTTTGGGGGAACCAAGGTCGCGTAAAAGAAATAAAATGTGCAGAACAACATATTCATTCAAAAAATATTTACGCCGGGTCAAAAAATGTGCTTCCGGTTGTTGGATTTTTTTGGCTATCGAACTCGTCCAAGCTACGTAGACCACCAACATATGTACCAAATTTGGACCAAGTCGGACTTAAAATGTTGCCGTTAGAGTGCGAACACATATATACATACATATTATATGATTTTTAATGACACCCCAAAACGTGTTCTAGGGACCATGATCGGTGCTCATTTGCTACTCCCGACCTTAGGTCTTACCATAAGGGTCACTGCGTAGCTCATTTTTCCTATGTAAATTCGCTATAACTCAAAAACATTGAATTATTGTAAACAAAGTCAAAGGTAGATTTGCGCAGCCCGTTTCATATCCTGCCTGAAAGTACATCGGTCAAAATGACCGCACTAAAGGTAACAGTAAAACTAGCGCCACTAGCGTGCATTGGTGAGATTGGTTGGTTTTCAAAACCTATGCACAATAATGGACGCTGTTTACTGTTATCCTTTGTTCGGTCATTTTGACCGCTGTACCATTGGATATGAAATGAAACGCACTACAGAAATTTACAATTTACTTTGTTTGCAATAATTTGCGGTTTTTGAGTTAATTTAATTTAAAATGACCACCATTTTAGGGTTTATTGGAACTAGTTTGTTTAGTTTTACTAACTAGGTCTTTACATTTTTGAGTAACTGTCAAAGTTTCAGCTCAGTTGGTAAAACCATTCTAGATGTATTTATTACTAGCAGGTACACGTGGCTTCGCCCACGAAAAAAGTTAATGAAATAATTATTTCAGCTATCTAGCTCTATAGATATTAATATTAATTATATGGTACAATAATTGCTTCTTTTTATTTTAAAGTACTGCGTAAGATCTGAGTTTCATTGATCGAAGAAATAAATGTACAACATTTCAGCTCTCTAGCTTTAAGGAAAGTATAACAATTCATTTGTGTTATTATAGGGGTTGTTATTACATGTTCAGCCCTTAGCTGAACGTAACAACATGTACAGTTTGTTTACTTTTTCTTTTGTATATAAAACAAAGTCGGGTTTGTTACACCACTTATAACTCAAGAACGGCTGAACCAATTTTTATAATCTTTGATTTGTTGGATTTGTCTCTGTCCCGAATAGCATATACGAGAAATAAGAAATAAATTTTAAAATGTCAGGTTCCTAGCTTTAAGGAAAGAATAAGAATTAATTGTCTATTGTTATTATGGGGTTGTTGCTAAATTTTCACCCCTTATCAACACGAGAAAAAATGTAAACCGGTTTACGTTTTCCATGTTCCTTGTAAGAAATAAATGTAAAAAATGTCAGGAGTCTAGCTTTAAGGAAAGTATAAGAATTCATATTTATTGCTATCGGGGTTGTTACTAAATGTTCACCCCTTAACAACACGAAAAAATGTAAACTGGTTTACTACTTTTTATGTATCTTGTAAAAAATAAATGTACAACATTTCAGCTCTCTACCTTTAATGAAAGTATAACAATTAATATTTATTGTTTTATGGGTTGTTTCGACCCTTAAATCAAAATGAACTCTAGCCTATTAATATTTAGTTTCTTGAGAGAGCTGTTTATTTAACTGAAATTAATTAATTACATAAGTAATTAATTTCAGTTAAATAGACAGCTGCCTCAAGAAACTAAATGTTTCTATTCATAACCTATCACTGTGTTGTTTACATTTTTAATGTTTGTTTTCAGTTCAATAAGTATTTAATGTTTGTGGTATATATTATACTTCTGTATATTTAGAGAGTTTATTAGTTAAAAAACAAAATTTCACAAAGAAGAAGACAACATGTACCAGTGGTAGGAAATTGGGATGCTATAAACCACTGAAATTATATGAGAGAGATTCGTAATTTAATTGTGTTTCTTAATTTAATCTAAATACATATTTATATACTAAAATCATGCAACGGCGAAGCATCGCCTGAAACACTAGTTGATAGATTATTTGCATGTGATTTAAATAAAACAATTCTTGAATTAATTATCCTAAGTATTTTTGGGTTAATTTACATTTAGATCAGTATTCAGAGACTGGTCTTCCTCGCCCAATATGTCTGAGCAGAGTGTTCTGGGGCAGGTCCGGAAGAGATTCTTATGGTAACCGTTCGCCATTACTCTGTGGCAATTAGAATTCACCGCTAGAGACAGTCTTTCTCCGAAGACATTCTTTCGAGTTTATTGTTTGCATTGCAACGTGTTTTTGCAGATAACCAGTAACGTGTCAGCGGGAAAACATTCAACAAATTTAAAATATTCAGAGTAAGTTTTTATTGGTTTTCTACATGGCTAATTGCAATTTACTAATTGAAGACGTAATTAGTGCAGTTATAAGTATCTATATATCTAATTCTGTAAGACTTAATTTTACAATGAAATTGTGAGCGAATGGGAGGTGGTAGAAAGCTGAGAGAGGTTTCATTTTAACGGTCTGGACATGAAATTTTGGGGGAAAATATTAATTTTTCTTAATTGTGTGAAAATTTGTTACGGAATAAAATAATTCCCATTTAAACAGTATGAGATTATAAAGGTGTAAATCAGGTGATGTTTTTGTTATAAACAGGTGATTGTATACAAATTGGTAAATCCTGCTATCATAACAACACCTGAATTTGCAGTTTTGAGATGTGTTTTGTTATTGAAGCTGAGTTTTCGTTTATTTGTTGATTGTGTTTGCTATATCCTAATCTAAACTAAACTGTTGGTTGTTAAGTATAATTATTATCTGAGTCTAAATTTGCCATGTCGGTTGTTATGGTAATAAATGTAAATGCTTTCAAGAAATGTGTGTTGGTTCAGTGTAAACCTAACCTAAAATTGTTTTAAGTTTTAGAAACTAGGTGTTTTATTTATTATATGTAGGCTAACAACAGATGTTTGGATTATAATAGGCAACAGTGAGTTTTTTCATTGTTCTTCAATTTTGAAGATGACATTATTATTGTTTCTTTTTCTAATTTCATTTTCAATAGATTCAAAGAAATGTATATTAATATACATCAAGAGGATTGACAAATATTTCCTTACTTCTCTTATCATTACAAAAAAATAAATAACTAACTGATAATAACACAGTGCTTTCATTTTTTATTTTCAAACAGAGGAGACATCAAAATTAGTTTTGCAAGTAGGTAGGCCCTAATCATTATTGTGCATATTATATTCACAAATTTCAACCAACAACTTAAAAGTTTAGTAACTTATGAAACTAATAATTTATTCAATAGTAGAATATATAGCCTATATAGGGGATATTGACCCTACAAGCCACTAGTTATATATGAAAAGCTGTATACCTTGGCTGGCAACTAAATAGAATCGATCACTGCACAAGTAGCCGATTTGAGTTTATTGTAGGAATGGCGTAAACGGCGTTGTATATACTAATTACAAAAAGAGTTCAGTGGGAGTTAATTTCCATACAACGTGAATGTAGAGCCTTTGAAAATAGTGTGCTCAGGGTATGGTCAACCTATACAAGTCAACATGTGTTGTCTACAGTGCCTACTTGTTTATGGTCTAATAAATTCACCTTATGAACACTTTGCTAACGCGTTAGTGGTTACATTTTATGTTAATGGTTGATATACAATCTTCTTTGTGGAATGTTTTGCATTCAGTACTTGTTAAGGATTCATCAAAACAAACAATTATCAAGAAATTATTAAACTAAACTGTACTAAAAACAATATGTTTCTTTAATTGTTATTGTTTTGTTGCCTTTTCCTTTTCTCCTCTTTGTTTCTGTAAATTGTTTTTCTCTCTAATTATAAAAATAAAGAACTCTCTAATAAAATCTATAACTACTCGTTTGAAATTTTTTTTATAATTTCTTTTATTACAATTTGTTTATTATTTTTGAATAAAATAGAAGATTCTTCAACCTTTTAAAGGAAGAAATCTGGGAAAACCCCAAGAGCTTATGTATATCCCAACTGCAACTAAGGCCTATAGCCCAGTCGGTATAGGTTACAACTACCACTAATTTGCAATACGGCTGAATTTTTTTTTAAAAGTACGTTAAAGTATGTAGATTAACATAAAAAAAAGTTTACCAGTCTATCGATTTCCCAAAGTCGAAAAAAAATCGATTATCATTTTTTTCCGATTATCCTTAATATTTCGAGCTGGGATGAAGATAGAGGAAAATAAAAATTACCACCGTGAAGGGGAGGTATTTTTAAACAAAAAATGTCTTATGTATTTATTTCGTCCGAGCAATGGTTTGTCTGGAAAAAATTCGATAATGCAGGTATGTATTTTGCAGCAGGGGAAATCACTAAAAGGGGACATCTTATTCATATATGAAGCGTTGGCTCATTCTAAATTGGCCGAATTTTAATATATAGAATTGAAACTTGACATAGCAGTTAAAATTTATATTTTACACACTTATGATGAGTCTCAGCTTGTTATCTTGAAAATGACCCGATCTAGGAGTCAATTTCGATTATCGATTTTAGGAGTACCGGACCCACGAACTAATTTCAATCTATTCCAGTTTCGTCAATTTTTGGAATATTAACACCAAATTTGTTTTACAAGTTGAGTACACAAGTATAAATATTCTTAGTAAGTATGAACGATTTTTTTCTTGTTATTTTTAAAAACGAGGCACTTGAAAATAGTCTTCTGTTTTACCTATTTCGTTTTAACTATAACACTTTTGGATTCAACGACTCCATTTTCGACATTTTTGAACATATCGTTTTAAAAATTGGTACAGAAGTTAAAAATACAATTGTTTTTTGCTACACTTATTTTAAAAACTATATTTTAAAAAATGACTAATCTGCAGTTGATCAACTCAAGCGTTTTGATGAAAAATCTAAAAAGGTCTAAAATTATACTTTTTTAATTTACTTGTGCTTTTTAAAGTAAATAATGAAAAAGGTTTATACTCCTTGAACTTGTTTGAATATATATATTTAACTTGTAAAAAAACTTTCAGGTTGATATTTTGAAAATTTTCTAAACTGGAGCTGTTTAAAATGAATTGGTGGGTCCGGTACTCCTAAAATCGAGAAACCCATTAATAAGTCAAGTGGCTCTAGATCGGGTAATTTTCAAGATAACAAGCTGAGACTCAGCATAAATGTTTAAAATATATATTTTAACTCCTACGTCAAGTTTCAATTCGATATATTAAAATTCGGCCAATTTAGAATGAGCCAACTCTTCATATATGAATAAGATGTCCCCTTTTAGTGATTTCCCCTGCTGCAAAATACATACCTGCATTATTGAATTTTTTCCAGACAAACCATTGCTCGGACGAAATAAATACATATGATCTTTTTTGTTGAAAAATACATCCCCTAGACAGTGGTATTTTTTATTTTACTCTATCTTCATCCCAGCTCTAAATATTAAGGATAATCGGAAAAAAATGATAATCGATTTTTTTTTCGACTTTGGGAAATCGATAGACTGGTCAACTTTTTTTTATGTTAATCTACATACTTTAATGTACTTATAAAAAAAAAAATTCAGCCGTGTTGCAAATTACTGGTACTTTTGGTCTAAATTGACCTTTACCGACTGGCCTACTAAGGCATTTACTTAAATAGATACAGTCCACTATATTAACTCTAATATGTAACCAAAAGAAACAGTACTATAGTTAATAGAGGTTTAGCTTTCCTAAGATAAATCGTTGTTTTATTTTTTAATTATAAAAAAAATACATTTAATAGATTGTAATACAATTAGATTTCTGTAATCAAGAAAGATATAGCATTTATAACCAGACATTTTATTAAAATATCATAAACAGAGTTATAAACTTATTAAAATGTGAATTTAGACATATAAATGCATTTATAAATTTGGTCAACACTATTTAATGTTCGTTTTAAATGAATAGAGTGATTGGTGGTTAGCCACTTAACAGCGTTATGTCATACAATCTGCTTTGTGAAAGGTTTTGCATTCACTACTATACTAAATACAGGTTAGAGCTTTCCTAGGGTAAATCGTTGTTTTATTTTTAAATTATAAAAAAATACATTTAATAGATTGTAATACAATTAGATTTCTGTAATCAAGAAAGATATAGAATTTATAAGCACACATTTTATTCAAATATCATAAACAGAATTATAAACTTATCAAAATGTGAATTTAGACATATAAATGCATTTATAAATCTGGTCAACACTATTTAATGTTCGTTTTAAATGATTAGAGTGATTGGTGGTTAGCCACTTAACAACGTTATGTCATACATTCTGCGTTGTGAAAGGTTTTGCATTCACTACTATAATAAATACATTTTAAAGCTTTCCTAGGAAAAATCGTTGTATTTTTTTTAATTATTAAAAAACTATATTTACTAGATTAACAATGTAATTCCACTTTTAAAAATGTGTGCCCCAATGTTTAGTTTTTTTTTGGTCAATTGTTTCATTAAACACATAGATTTGCAAGCTTGTACCTCTCCTTCGTCATGTTATCAACAGGAAACAGAAGCTATCAGTGGTTCAGTGAATTTTGTTTGCGGATTTTGACTGAAAAGGGTTTTATTAATTACGACTTATGGATGGCTGTAATACTGCCGTAACATGATTGCAAATGTTATAAATGTTTTTTTCAGAGGACAATGGACTATATTGAGAAATGAATTTAATAATTGTGTTGTATATAATATGTATGTATTGCAGGATGAATCATATATATGTATGCCATGTCTAGGAATAAGATGAATTACTTAGAATAAGTTGTTATGAATTTGCAGAGAGGAATTTTAGTTTTGTTTTTATTAAAGAAGGGGATTCTGAAAAAAGCACTGCGTGCTTTTGTTCAGTTTTGTAAGGCAGGGGAAATTGAGACGGGCTCGCTTCGCTCAGCAATATGATATGATTGCTTCGCTTAAAAAATATGATTCCAAAACAAATTGCCAGAGCTTAATGATGAGCTGCAATGACTGTAAATGAGAGATAAAATTACTACTGCGTCGTACGATATTAATTTTCCTCCACTGAAAGAACAAACAACGCCGAAATTAAACGATTCCAATCTGTGTTTGGCGCCGACTTGTAGACTTCACAAATCCAATTAAATGTGACAAATGCTTACATTGAAACTTCCGGATATTAAGAGAACCTAGCATTTAAATCGAAAGAATATTGGTTTTGAAATTACAATTTCTGACAATCAATAATAAATTGTTAAAGGTATTTTAGTAGTCATATTTTAGCGACTAAAAAATACTTTTATTGTATAACTAGGCTGGTAACTGTAGCTTCGCTTCCAGATGCGATTTAATAAATACAAGGACTGTCGGGTAAATATTGTGTCTTACCATTAACACAATTAAAAAAATAAAGTGATTTTAGATCCAAATTCCTTTCCCAAAAAAGCACAGTAAGTTCAAATCAATCTACCTATCCCTTATAGGCTACGTAAATTATTATCCATGCACTAATTAATGATAAAAATCCCGTTTTCCACCAGTTAGTTACTCATAACTAAAGAACGAACATAAAAAATTACAAATCAAGTTTTGAAGTGTATTTAACATCTATGAGTACATTTCATATTATGGCTTACTGTTTTGATATAGGGTGTTTATTAAAAACCCTTCAGGACTTTGGCATATGATTCCTCTTACAAAAAGTAAGAAAAAAGTTCCTATAATCATAGGTCCGAAAACGCTTCGTTTTCCAGATATCCGCCATTTTGTTTTTTGTACAAAATAATTCATATCTAGAGAACGGTTTGACTGATTGAGTTCAAACTTGGCATGAAGTTTAACCTGTCAATGATATACGTCAATAAAAATAAACGATTAAATCCAATCATACGTTTCAAAATGGCGGCGGTTTGAAAATTTCAAACCTAAATTACTCCAAGACTGTACATTTTAACGAAAAATTTCAATTACACCTTTTTTGTAGCCCTTTTGATTTCCTATCGGATGGTGTAACTGTCAAAACAATCGGATGAAGGATAATAGCTAAGTTAAAAGGTAATGACAACAAATGTCCATACAATATTGTAGTATTTACTGTGTTGGTGTAGGATGCCGGGTTGAACAAACCAATTAGTACACATAACTTAACTGTTATCCTTCATCCGATTGTTTTGACCGTTACACCATCCGATAGGGAATCAAAAGGGCTACAAAAAAGGTGTCTTGACATTTTTCGATATAATGTACGGTTTTGGAGTAATTTAGGTTTGTAATTTTCAAACAGCCGCCATTTTGAAACTCATGATTGGATTTGATCGTTTATTTTTCTTGAGGTATATCATTGTCAGGTTAAACTTCGTACCAAGTTTGAACTCAATCAGTCAAACCGTTCTCTAGATATGAATTATTTTGTACAAAAAACAAAAAGGCGGATATCTGGAAAACGAAGCGTTTTCGGACCTATGTTTATAGGAACTTTTTTCTTACTTTTTGTATGAGGAATCATATCCCAAAGTCCTGAAGGGGTTTTTAGTAAACACCCTGTATAATTAACGGTTAAACCAGCGTAAACAAAATTTAAACACATAAGATCTCGTCAAAGTGTTTAGCTTTTGATCAAGTGTCGTTTTATTTATAATGATCGCATGACACGTCCGTTTTTTCCCCAACAACTAATTTTGTCCATAATTTTTCAGTTTTAATATAAGAACCCTAAATATTTCCGGGATAAAAAGTAGTCCAGATTAATCTCTGAAAAATCCTCCACACGCAAGTGAAAGTTTCTTCAAAATTGGTTCAGCCATTCCGGAAAACAAACAGACAGAAAGATAGACAGACTGACAAAAATAAAAAATGCATTTTAAGGTGTGAATAGCAATATGAGATTAGAAAAAAGTATTTATTTCGAAATCACAGACAGACACTTCAATTGTATTTACATGTATGGATGAATTTAATTCTTTCTCTTTCAAATTCATTAAGCTTCACGATTACTGACAATTTTTCCTTTTATGATTATTAGATGACATTTTCAGAAGACGATGCGAGCGTAAAATAATACGTCCGTGTTACTTACAACAAATAAATTAAGATCTTCAGAGAGTATTCAATTTATATAGGCATTACCAAAGTGATGCGATACAATTTAAATGAGAAATAATGACTTGCTTCCACATGACTTTCCTCTTTAAATGTCACTACAGTCCTCTTTGGGACCTGACCTCTTTCACTTTCTTTTTTCTTGGAATAAATCTAGTCATTGTTTATTATTCAAAGTCTGTAAATAATATATATATTACATAGTTCTTTATAGTCTGTAAAAATGTGCTTAAAATCTGTGTGTATCTTTGATAGTAAGTATGATTATACACTATTGGTTAAACATTGTAATTTTACTTGATATTGAAAGAGTATGTATATTTTTTTTTGTTTGAAAAATGGGATGTTGATCGTGTTATGTTTGCCACCGCAACTCTGTACTTAATTTAATTATATTTTATTCTTTGTAATGGCACCCTAAACACACAGGGAGCCTGTTTACTTCTGAACCCTCTATTTAAACTTATGATTTTCTAGCTAATTTTGTGTAGTATTGTGTAAAGTTTTGGGTATTATGTTAGTTTACCATTTATGAAACACTTTTTTCTGATATTATTATAAAAAAAAGATAGAAAGTTGTAGGCCAATAGGCCTACCTGTATTTTCTCCCATACTGTACATAAATAATTATAGTATTCGTAGTTATTAAATCCTACAACTGTTCATGCTGATTTTTGTAATGGCATGCCATTTCGGTGCGTATTGCTAACATAACTTCAAAAATTCGCCAAATCTAGTAATTAGCCTATAACCAAATCCAAAAGTGTTCCATAGCTTTTTTGTAGAGCAAAGTTCAAAGAATATATAATAATATATAATATATGCCAGTAAAAAATTGATTGATGTAAAATTTACAAAGTTATTAGCTCAAGAAACAAAAAATGTTCAGTAACGAAAGGAAAAAACTTTAGACCTACATAAAAAGTAATAAACATTGTTTGTAATTTTTTTTTCTTCAAAATGAAGAAAAGTTGTATTATTTAGTTCTAGAATAGTTTAGTAATAGAACTGTATAAAAATTTATATAAATTTAAAATTTCTTATTTTTAAAACATCAGTTTTTATTTTCCTACTACAAGACTGCTAGCAAAACTTGGCATAGTTTGAATAGTAATTTAGGAATATATGCTTCGCCCAAAAATGAAAAATTGTTATAACAAAGTGTAGAGAATTAATCAAAGAATTGAACTTTATACTTGCAAATTATTATTTCATAAATTTATTTGACTTAGTTTTACTAAAATCACAAAATTATATCAAACCAATGAAACCTCTAACGTGCCAAGTCTATACAACATCTTGAGTGACTCGACCGTTCCTGAGTGCTCTCCAAAGCGTGAGAACATCGAGTTTTGAATACAACAAAAAGTATGTATTTCCCAGGACTTTACGAATAAAATCGTTACAGTAAATGTGGTTTAGTTTACACTAAACGATAGGCTGAACCTTTCTCTACAAATCGATGTAACCACAGATACACAAATATATCGAATTGTAACAGATATATCGAATCCAAAATATGCTGTTTCATTGGCTGAAAACTGTTCAATTGCAAGGGTTTACAGAAACCTTTATATTTTCGAAACTATAGGAGTGACGTCTGATTGGGAGGCAGTTTTAGAAAGTTCAATATTGACGAATCGAAAGGTATGTTAATATTATTTTAATATTTCTGTCGAGCGATATTGAGCCTTAGAGAAGTGACGAATTTGTGTAATTTCCTAACGGTTTCTCACGCGGCATTAATTGATTTAGAAAACTACAATTTTAAAACGATGATTAGATATGCAGATATTCGTTTTATAAAAAATGTTTAAATAGAAAAATAAATTTTAAATTATTTCCTTTACAACGGTTTTTGTTTCACTGCGATTAGATGATGTTTAGTGGGTGAAATATTCAATACAAGTTGAGTTGTCACAGAGTACTCAATTCACTACTGCGACGAGCCGAGACCACTCAATCTAGTAGACAAACACTTGTAGGCTTAAACCCTGAGAAATATATTATCAAATAACCATTAACCTTGTATTTTTGCACAACTTTTTGATCCATGTTGGTATTTTCAGCAAAGTTTCTTTCCACGTAAGGGTCTGCGAAAGCGAAAGCAACCGGCGACTACAGCGCTTCACTATTTAGCGGTGAAAAAAGGGTGAAAAAAGATTGAGGCTTTTACATTGCCTCATTTAACCTTTTATCGGCCGCGGTGGCGCTGCCCAAAATAACCAAGACTTCAATCACTGAATTGCATGTTCTTAGATTATATCTTGTAGCATTTGTACTTATCAATCAATCTGTGTAGCCAGTTAAATCTAATTTATAATTGTTTGAAAAATGATTATTATTTGTCATTGTTTATATTTTTAATCATATAAAATCTGGGAAATTTTTTTATATTTTTATTTCATTTCACTTTTTGAACTGTTGGGGATTGAAGTATATTTTGTCCATGGGAAGTATTTTTAATTTGTTAAAAAGACACATTCATAAAAACATTCACAAAATTAGACAATTCTATTAAAACCTTAATTTGTATACTGAATTATCTATAACATAGTAAAAAAGACAATATATATTAATACTTTTCAATAAATCGTCAAATAAATGTTTCGATTAGTTGATAAATGTCACTGTAACTAACTAGTTTGGTTCACTATAAGATGGCTTTTATACGTAAACAAGAATTAAAGAATTAAATCTTAATTATCACATGCAAATATTTTTTTTTAAACGTCCAATCGGACGCTGACTATTTTTACCTAAACCCTCGACGTTCGACGTATCCGACGTTGGCCGTTAAATGGTTAAATCCATTTTACAAATCCATCTTTTGCAATTGCGTCGTGAGAAAAAAACTATTTTTTATAAAATTACATGTCTGGCTGGCGATTTACTTTTAATTTATCAGTTTTTATTGTGTAAGGAAAAACTCAAACTTGGTACTTCAAAAATTTAGATTTCATAACAAATGAACGGGATTTACAAAAATGTAAAACGCAAAACGAATGGGTATTGCGGTTTTGGTCAAAATGGACCTTGCAAACACTTTTATGATACAAAATAAACGAAATAAATAAATTAAATTTTAACATTGCACTTACGGGATAAAAATCCAAGATGGCTGCCACTACAGCAAACCCTTAATGAGGCTAAGTAGGTTACTCTAGGCAGGACGTGTTTGGGCTGTTAACCATTGTTCAGTACACTGCAGTACTAGATAATGTATTGAGGGCTTATCCATCTTAAGGTAAGGCTAATTACTAGGCAAATTTTGGCAAAGGTTATGACTAGTAATATTATTTTCAACACACTGTATCGAAAATAGTCATTTTCAATATCAGCTGTGAGTATAGCAAATAGCGTTTTCTCGGTCTAGATCGGCAAAATCAGCTGGAGATTTTTGCCGATATCTAAATTAGTTATAAATTAGTGTAACACCAGTAGCGCTATAAATAATAATTATGATTTGAAATGTCGTCTTATTAATTTATTAGATATAATAACGATTTTAACAAAGAAAAAACGCGAGTAACAATAAAAACTACATATTGATACTATTTGCAAGTATTAAATAAATAAACTTTTAACTTATTATTTACAAAAGTACATCATTACTTTTATTCATGTACCATTATCGGTAGTAGTGTATTGTGTCTATTAATATTACTCAATGGTTTTATATCAGCTGTTCCTAAATTTATTTCGTGAACTTAAACAATGTATTGTTGCCATTGTAAGAAACATTTCTGAACAATTGTGATCAAAATGTCAAATGTTACAATGAACTTATCAAATACTTTTTTAGATAAGATAGTGGCAGTTACAAATAAATTATTCCCACAAAAGTAAAAAAAAACAGTGTGATGAAAAGTATCGTTCATCGTACGGGCCAAAAGCGTCACTTTCTTAGTGATGAAATATACTATTCTATTAGTTTGTCCTTGCGATAGCAGTACATATCAAATAAAAGTAATGTTAGATTTTAAATAAGATGAAACGTAGTCAAGAGTTTAGGTCTTGTAAGATTCAAAAAGCAATAACAAGTTCCCTGCTAAAAATAAGCAAATTATGTACCCCAACAAATTATGCAAATAAGCAAATTATGCAAACAATTTTTTTAAACGTTATATTTAAGCCTTTTTTGATGAATCTAGATGCTATCTGTTGGTTTTCCAATCTTCAAAACCACTTTTTAAATTTTTAATTTCGGGGATACCGGTACTCCCTGCGCACACCGCACCCGCTACACCCGACTTACACATCCAAACTTGTATGTTGGTCAACCATTTTCACGAATATCACATAAACACTGTTATAAATAATTAAAAGTACATATTTACTCAAATTTACAATACCAACGAACCATACCCATCAAAACAACCGACTACACAAAGTCCTGGATGTGTGCTGGACGTGACACAGAATCGTACTGAGTGGTTTTTTGCACATCCGACAATGTGATATGCGATTTAAGTTCGGTTTTAATTTTGTGATTTTAATAAAATTTTATTGCAACCAGGCTGGGAAAGAGGGCGCGCGGGATTTGGCAAGTCTGGTAGAAGTGAATTTTTCACAGATTCATAATGCATTGCGTATTAAAAATTCTTCCAATTTGGGGGTTGGCGTGCGAAGCACGCAATGTATTGTGTATTGAAAATGATCACAACACGGGGGTTGGCGTGCGAAGCACGCAATGCATTGTTTATTGAAAATACTCCCAATAAAACTCCAAAAGCCCCATTTTTCTCTTTCTTTCTAATCTAAAGGTTTCATTGCATTACAAGTAGTATTTGGATGATATGGATAAACATTTTCTTATACCACCTTATGGTTTTGCACTCTAAGGGGTAGTAGGCTTGCACTTTATTGCAACGCCTTTCATAAAACCATTGTATTTTAGTATTGGCAATGGGTTTTGTGCCTCTTGGTGTGGTTTGTTACTAATCGTAACAATATAATTTTCATGTTCGATTGAAAGGTATAGAAAAAAATGTTAAAACATTAAACAAAGGACTAATAAACACACAAAATCTTAAAAAGGACTACAAACAGAAATAAAGCAGTACAAAAAGGCGCCAAGCGCGAACTTAAAACTACACACATTTTATACTCTCCAATTAAAGTTGTAGAACAAACATACTCGTGAGGCGAGTGATGAAACTGTCTTGGGGATGCGCAGTGGCAAAGAGAAGGTTAGAACAACCACCTTAGTTGGTTTATGTCTCCCCTCTTCTACCTCCCCTACTACGCGCATCGAGAGTTTCATCCCTCAGCCTCATGTCCTGTATATAGTCTCAAACCGCTCTTTGCAGTATCAAGAACACACTAACTAAACAACAATGCATACGGCGGGAGTACCGGTAATCCATGCGTATATGAATAGACCAGTGACCACAGAAGAAAAATATACTTGGCACCAGCTCCGCTGAGTGTGCCGCGCTGGGCGCAGAGTTTGATGTTACCAAAATGGCGGCCGACAATGAGTCACCCTAGTCCCGGGCGCCGGCGGCCGTTCAGTGCTCATCCACCTGCCTTCGGACTGGGTCTGCGACACTTACTATGCACATATTTAAAGTTTTCCTTTATTTATTTGTCAGGAATAAGCCAGTAGACTTTTATTTACAAAGTAACAGAAACACAGAGATAAGGTTATAGCTTTTTATTTGTACTTGTTATGTACTTTGTAATTCGACGTTACCTTTTCCTACAGTAAAAAAGCTTTATTTATTCCCTTCTATACATTATAATGACGTAATATTAATCAACTCCTATAAAAGCGAGTGTACGTACGAGCGTACGTGGAGTAACATTTAAAGAAGAAATAAATATTCGTTTAATTTAATAATATAACAGCTGATTTCACCCATCATTTTTAATACGCAAACAAAACCTAGCGTAGATTATACTTTTTGGTTATGTTTACAATTTCAATCAAAAATATAGAATATAATATTAGTAACTTCTAAATCATTTGATCTATCAATATGAAATAAAAGGCAATTAAAAGATAATATTTTTATCTTTCTTTAAATACATATAATAATATACATAAACACAAAATCTTCAAAAATATTCCTACAGTTTTATAGTCCTTATAGGCTAATTGTACACATTTACCGAGTTAAAAATCCCCGTCTGCATAGTTAGGTAGGCAACAGATAAAGTGTGTTGTTTAAATAGTATTTTGTATAAATGATGTATTTCTGATGTGCATCTAATTAATCCGAATGTGATTTTTCATGGGGATTTACTAGTACACTTAAAAATTGTCGTTTGCTTAGCCATTTTGATGTTGTCATTGTTATATACTTCGCTTTTGTCATTGTTATATACTTCGTTTTTCGTTATTATGTGTTATTTTTTATACTATTAAGAGGTACAGTATTATTTATTTATTTATATACAGTATAGTAACGGAATGTTAAACATTTAAATGTAATGCTATATAGTTTGCTAAGCCATGTTGATTTTACGGTAGAAAATGTTTAGATTTGAAATAAATCATTATATCTTACGACATTATAAATCATTATACCTTTAATCTTTGGGTAATTAACGAAAATCTATTTTTTTTACTTACGGCGAAAAACAGCTAAAATGTATTACTAAATCCATGTAAGTAACTAACAAAACCTTAGAGACAATAAATCGTCTGCCAGTACGGCTATAACTAGACAATTGGCGCACGCCGTGGGAATTGAACGAGATTTTGGCGCGCACTTAATCGTACCTTTAACCTGCTGTAAAAAATAAACTACTTGAGTCTAATTTATCAAAAAATACGTTTCATAAAATTGAACTTTTGGCTCAAACTTTTATGCTTACACCTCGTCTAAGGTGTAGACGCTTACACCGGTCTATTTTATTCTGTCGTCGATGGAATAGACCCTCACCGCAGTAAACGTGTTAAAATATGGTTATCAAAATTATAAAAACATTAATAATTTTAATTCACGATTGGTCTCCTCTTTATAAAACTCTTAACATCCAAGGAAACATTCGTTCTATTGAATCTATTACTCCAATTCATATTTCACATCCTCCGTTGCATCTTAAAAATATTAAAAATATAAAGAATATATATACCTTATAAACAACATCACAAAATGTTTTGTTATGCACTAAATGGGATTTTCAAATATTAATTCATCAAGCCTACATATAAAAGAAGTTAATTGTAATTTATATCGTCATAGCAAACTATCTTGTTGGTTAAAATAAGGAAAATCTAGTATCAAAGGGTAAATCTAACAAAGGGCGACTTTAAAACCGCGCCCATTAGTTTGATTGGCTCAATATCCGTAGCAACATTAATTTACCCGACCAATTAAATGAGTTCGGCACTGTTTTAGTTATCCTTTGTTCGGTAGTTCGACAGTTACGCCGTTTGGTGGAAATGATACGGGCTTTAAAATTTACTCTTGATTTCTTTTTATTTGCGGTTTTTGAGTTATTCTAAATAGCTTCTAAAAGGAAGCGTTTTTGGACAAAAGTTTACAGGAAGTTTTTTTTAAATTTCAACCAACATGGCACACCGCTGCATTATCTTCGAGTGTTACAGAATCACTCTGTATTAAACAAATCCGTAGCCAGGGGGGGCAACCGCCCCCCGGAAACACCAAAATTCAGTATTAAAAATTGATACTAGGCTTAAAACGTGCAAATAACATTATAAAATAGACAACACATTCAGCAACATATTTTGCATCACTGTGAATTGCATGCATTATTAATTTAGATTTGCTTGATTAAACTACAACGTACAATACACATGGAAGCAGTAGGTTACAGCCTTACTCCCTTGTGAGCTGGATCTGATCTATTAAATAAGAAAACTATGAAGGTTCAACAAAAATACTTTACCCTAACAAAACCCGCAATGCATTGTGTATTTAAAATTATTCCAATGCGGAGGTTGGCGTGCGAAGCACGCAATGCATTGTGTATTAAAAATACTCCCAATTCGATTGTTGACGTGCGAAACACGCAATGTATGCGTATTGAATATTCTCCCAATTCGGGGGTTGTCGTGCGAAGCACGCAATGTATTGCGTGTTGACAATTCTTACAATACGGTGATTGGCGTGCGGAACACGCAATGCATTGTGTATTGAAATTACTCAGCAATATGGGGTTGGTGTGCAATGCACTGTGCGTCGGCCGCTTCTCATAGTGTTCAGTGTCAAGCTCACATGTGCGTCCTTAGCAGTGAACGTGTTAAAAGGGTTTAAATTCATGACCTTACCCTCCCCTCCAAGAAAAGTTTTCCTGCCTACGGACTTGGTATTCCGTGTGAGGTTAGTGATGAAACTGTCTTGGGGATGCGCAGTGGCAAACGTAAAGTTTGCGCATCCACGAGACAGCTGCTAGGGGAACATCCACCAACCACCTTAGTTGGTATATGTCTCCCCTCTTCTACCTCCCCTCCTACGCGCATCGAGAGTTTCATCACTCACTTCACGGGTAATATATTGTCTAAAACCTTGAGCTGAATGTAAATACAAATTCAAAAAATTATCGCATACGGCTGCCGAACTCATTGGCAGGACTCGCACAATAAAAGTCGTCGTAGACTGTTTTTCAAATTTGGTAATGTACAACTTTTGTAATACACACTAGAAGGTTGATAAAACAAACCGAGCCCAGGAGGTGAGTTTTCAATTTAGATTAGGCTTATGCGGTTGATATGGTAACAAAGTGGTTCCCCTGGTATGTGAGAATTCAAACTTCCATTTAATTTACTTGTGCTAAAGTAAAACATACATATAAATAACATTTAATTGTCTGTCTGTGATTTCGAAATACATTCTTTTTTATAAGCTGATATGGTTATTCACACTTTACCAAAACCTAAACATGTTTTTTTTTGTATTTTTCATCTGTCTGTTTGTCCGTTCTAATCTCCAGAGCTCCTGAACCAATTTTGACGAAACTTTCATTTGTATGTAGAGAACTTTTCAGAGATTAATTTAGCTACTCTTTATCCCGGAAATATTTAGGGTTCCTATTACAAATTGAAAAAATGTATACATTATGGACAACATTATTTTGCGAATTAACTTGACGAATAAATAAAACAACTGATTTTGATCGAACAGCTTAACACTTTAACAAAATCGTCTGTATTTTAATTTACTGTTTACGCTGGATTAGCCTTTAAATATACAGAGTCCAAAAGCCCCCCCCCCCCCCCCCTTAACTTTGCAACAAGTAGAAGTAAATAAATGAACTTCGAGGTATCTCTACGTGACACAGGGAGATTAATTATTTTGTGAACGACCATGTTACAAACGCTATGTTACAGTGCAAAGAAATAATGGTTCTTTGCATGTTATTTAATCAAATCCGAGGGTCATTCAAAGTCTAGTATTAACCAAAAACATGTTTACACAATTGGGCATAAGCTTGAAAGCAACGAATAAAATTGCAGTTTCTAGGTACATCTGGTAAAATCTTCTACGTTGAAACTACTGATAACAATCCAGTGATAATATCAATGGCCTGGGAATACCGTTTTGAGCTTTTAATCTAAATTTACAATTAAGGTAAGTCTTTAGCTTTATTACCAATGAAATGTATTGTAACGTACCTAATTAAAAATCTGTGTTAATAAGATGTTTTCAACTTTGACTTTAAACCATTTTCGATAGGGTTAAGATCAACCCCTAATTTGTGCCATTCTTCTTCATTTATCAAGCCCTTTAAAAAGAGGGATCACTTGATGGGGGTTTGTATTTAAGATTTTTGAATTACTATCTCAACTCCCCATTTTGGGGTAAAGGATGAAATGGTTGGTTACACCAACATTTATTTCACTGTGTCATATTATAGAGATACCCCGAAGCTCATTTCTTTATTTTTACTTGTTCCAAAGTTAAGGGGGGGGGGGGGGTTTTGGATAGCCGGGTCATTCCATATCAAATCAACACAGGGTTTAAACCTGACCACCTCAGAATTTGATGAAATTTGGTATGAAGTTTGTCCTCATAGAGATTAAGAAAAATTCCATTTTTTTTCAAATATCTCAAACGGTTTCAAAATTACGGCCATGTAAAGTTTTCCAAAATCCACCAAAAAAGCGTAACCGACATATTTTGAAATCACCATAGCTTTTCTCCTAATTGAGCTAGAGAGATGGGAGTGGTGTCATTTTACTCAGTTTTAAATACTCTTTCTTTTGATGTACAACACAACATATGTTGTTATAAAAAGTTTTTTAAGGACATCAAATTCAAAATTTTGATTTTGATTTTCTCAAAAAGGGCATTTTTGAAAATTAAAAAAAAATCCTATAAATAGTTTATACTTTTGGTAAGTGATTCTCAAAATTTCAAAGTGGAAGGCCGATGGATTCATAGTTAAATAATAATTTAAGAAAGGGTGTTAAAACCCTGTATATCAAAACACTATGCATTATCGTGAAATGTACTCGTAGATGTTAAATATACTCAAAACCTGATTTGTGGTTTTTATGTTCGTTCGAGAGTTATGAATAACAAACTGACGGAAAATAGGATTTTTAGCGTTCATTGGTGCATAGCTAATAATTTACGTAGGCCTAAAAGGGACACATAGACCGATTTGGGCGAAATTCACTGTGCGTTTTTGGGCCATGGAACTCGGATATAAAATAGTTTTTTTTATAATTGCGTGTAATGGTAAGGCACAATATTTTCACGATAGTCCTTTTATTTATTTAACCGCATCTGCTAGCGAAGCCGCATTTACCAGATAGCCAAGAGTTTAAAAACAGAATGAAGAAATATAAATGGCATTGTTGTTCTCAATATGACTATTATAATGTTAATTCTCAACTGTTTAATCTAGTCAATTATCTGTCATAATATTACTATGTTTCAATGAAACTAAAGGCATAATATTTTTTAGCGAATTTCCATAGGAAAAATGACCTATTGCAGTGGCCCTTATTGTAAGACCCAAGGTCTGGAGTAGCAAATGAGCACCGATCATGGTCCCCAGAACACGTTTTGGGGTGTCATTAAAAATCATATGTATATATGTGTTCGCACTCTAGCGGCCGCATTTTAAGTCCGATTTGGTTCAAATTTGGTACACATGTTGGTTGTCTACGTCGCTCGGACAAGTTCGTTAGACGAAAAAAAACCAACAATCGGAAAAACGTTTTTTGACTGGAAGTAACTATTTTTTGAGATTTTTCCTACGAGAATGAATTTGTTTGAGTTTTTTCTACAAATATAAATGTACGGTGTTATTCTGTACATTTTTTTTACGCCACCTTATAGCTCGCTTGGTTCCCCCAAAATACCATAGAAGTACCCGGTTCAAGGCCATGTGGTGGATTCTACCGTGGGTTGGCGTGCGAAGCGTGTATTGAAGATACTCCCAATATTCGGAATGGTGTGCGAAGCACGCAATGCATTGTGTACTGAAGATACTCCCAATATGTGGAATGGCGTGCGAAGCATTTTGCAGCTATTCAGCACCGTCGTGAATAGGCCTATTTCCCAAATTGTTGGTTGAAACCCTAAAAAATAGGCCTATAAACTTAATTTTGGAAATTTGCTCAACTCACGTCAGCGGTTCAGCTGCGTGGTCGAATTATTATTTTGATACACGTTTATGTTCTCAAAGAATACCCCACTGCAACGCTAAATACAAACATGACAACAAAATAATTAAATAAAAATTGTATATTTTCTGAATGATTGGATAAAACTAAAGCAATTATTACAAACTATTTAAATAGCAAGTTACATAGGATTAAACTAAACTGTTAGGAAATTACCATTTATCATCTTACCAACCCCTTATTTCATAAGTACCGCCAAGTCGTCTGTAACCCTGCGGCATTCCAATTAAATATGATAAACGCCGTCTAGACGTCTTCCGCATCAGATGTCATCGAGAAGTATTTGGTAAATTTTTAGAATAATACTAATTTATTTTCACTTTCTCACCATAACATAGTATAGCGAAAGTATAATGATCGCAAAAAAAATCAATGACGAGATTTTTGTGAAAATATCAGTTTTGGGACCCCCTGAGTCCAAAAATGTGGTTTTTACAAAATTTCTGTCTGTATGTATACAAAGCTAGAGAGAAAACTATTCTATCAATTTCGAACAAATTTGCACCAAACATGTCAATTAGGCCTATATATGCAGGAAAAAAGGTTTTGAAATTTAAAAAAAAAAACCTTTTTGGCCAAAAAAACAGCAACAAATCAGTTATTATTTTTTTTATAAAATAAATAATCCCGATTTTGATAAAGTTTGGCTTATTTTTAGCCCTTAATGTACCCTACCATACGCAATGAATTGAATCTTTCTAAAAATTCTCGTTTAGCTAATAATAATAATAACTGATTTTGGGGGGTTTTTTGGCCGAAAAAGGTTTGTTTTTCCAAAATTTTCAAAACCTTTTTCGTGCATCTATACACGCCTAATTTACGTGTTTGGTGCAAATTTGTTTGAAATCGATAGAATAGTTTTATAATATGTATTAGTTAATCTCTTACTTTAATATCACCTCTCCTACCCCTCCTACAGTTATGAAGTCACAGTGAATCTGCTTAATAATTTAAATACGTTTGTGAGAAAGTATGTGCCACTTCCTGGTACCATTTGTTTACATTAATAATTGTATTCACCCGTTACGTTGTATCATATTATACTTTTATAACAATTATTAATCATTTACCATTTGTTCTCGGGGTCTGGTTGATCGTGCTCTTGATAAAATACTTCATTTATAATAATCAATACTTTATTTGCAACAAAATAACATTACATGTTTTTCACTAAATAAAGAATTCACTAGTTATTAAATTTCTATCTTTAAATACAGTTTTCTCTATCTCCTTGTTACGTTATTTTATCATTAAACTCCTCAAATATATATTTTTCGTTCAATTAAATTAAACAATATTTACCATAAATAAACTGCCTCACACTCCGGCCTGAAAGTGGTTTACGCCCACACTACACCACACATTAGCCGAGGCTATTGATCGCTCATGGCGCGTGCAAAGTTTCTCAAGATAACATAAAGTGCTTTTGTTTCAACATCGTTTATCTATTTTCAACCTTGTGTTCAGCGAGCATTCAGTTTTATATAGGCGTTTATTGATAACTTGAATGGTTACAATACATAACATTATCCTTCAATTCTAACTATGCAAGGCCGTAGACAGGGGGGGGGGGGGGTTAAGTGGTAAAACCCCCATCCGAAATCCCGAAATTTATTAGTAAAAATTAATAAGCATGGAAATTGTTTAACACGTTCACTGCTGCGCAAATTTCGTATTTCTTATGCTAGGAGCTGACCTGTTATTTGTTATATTCATAGCCTAAACGAGTAGAAATTACTTTGAACCTTTCTACGTAATAATCACTAATATTTTAAAGAGGACGCACATGTGCGTCCATAGCATATAGGCTCAAAATGCTCTTTGTATTGAAAATACATTCAATACGGAGGATGGCGTGCGAAGCACGTAATGCACTGTGTATTGAACATTCCCGTAATACTGGGGTTGGCGTGCGAAGCACGCAATGCATTGTCTATTGAAAATTCTCACAATACGGGAGTTGGCGTGCGAAGCACGCAATGCTTTGTGTGTTGAAAAACTCCCAATACGGGGGTTGGCGTGCGAAGCACGCAATTCATTGTCTCTTGAAAATTCTCACAATACGGGAGTTGGCATGCGAAGCACGCCATTCATTGCGTATTGATAATTCCCCTAATACTGGGGTTGGCGTGCGAAGCACGCAATGCATTGTGTATTGAAAATTCTCACAATACAGGGTTGGCGTGCGAAGCACGCAATGCTTTGTGTGTTGAAAAACTCCCAATACGGGGGTTGGCGTGCGAAGCACGCAATGCATTTTGTCTTGAAAATTCCCACAACACGGGGGTTGGCGTTCGAAACACGCAATGCTTTGTGTATTGAAAATACTCCCAATACGGGGGTTGACTTAGAGCAAAAACTACTAAAAATAAAAATGCAAAAATTTGAAGGTATTTTTTTTTTATATGGACATAGACGCTCACAGAGTAATGTAAAAAATATATTTTGTAAAAAAATAATGTAAAAAATATATTTTGCATATGATTGTGCAAAATTTTTATTTAACAGCTTAAAAATAGTCAAACTATTGTTGTTTACTTGAGCCCTATAACAGATAAATTAAAATGTAAATGTTAAAAATGTAAAATCTTAAAACACCGAAAGTTCTTCATCGATTGCTTTGAAATTTTTACACAAAGTTGCATTCGAATACAACTGTGCTTTTATATACTTTTTGAAAAACAGCGCCATCTATTGGATACAAAAACAACACAAACTATATTAAATATTATACTACTATGGGGGCATCATTCTAAACATTAATGAATTATGTTTATCTTTGGTACTGTAATCAGCTATTTGCTATAGCTATTTCATTAAGGGTCTGCTCCAGTAAAAATAAAATGGATTTTTATCCCATAAGAGCAATGTTATATTTCAAACCATTTATTTCGTTTACTTTTTATCATAAAATTGTTTGCAAGGTCTCATTTTAAGCACAGTCACAATACGCATCCGTCTTGCAATTTACATTTTTTTAAATTTCTTTCATTTTTCAAGTAACTGACATTTAGTAAGTAAAAAGTTTGAATTTTTTTCCTAACTCAATAAAAAATTAAGAATTAAAAATAATTTGCAAGAAGGATCCGAAATTTTATAAAGAATATTCAGTTTTTTTTTTTCAACACTCAATTACAAAAGATAGACTTATAAAATGGTTTGAAACGAGGCAATGTCAAAGCGTTCAGCTGCAAGAAATTGCACTGTTTAGATAGGGAACAGTGATACCGGAAGTGCGTTTCCTGTTGCTTTCTCGTTTACTGGAGCAGACCCTTAACAGCTGATGTCAAACTTTAAACAAAATTATTTGTATTTCCACTTTTTACGTTAGGTTTTCGTAAACAATGCCAACTGTTAAACGTAAAAATAACACGCATTATACTAAATATTTTACAGCAATGGAAGCACCATAATAACGAACTATATTTTGGGTTGGTATAGTAATCAGCTGTTTCCTCTAAAACTCACACTAACAGTTGATTTAAAAATTTGAAACAACTATTTTTATTTCTAACTTTTTAGGTTAGGTTTTTATTTAAATGTAGGCCTGAGCTGGTTCTTTTAACCTTTATATAACTGATAAAATATACGAAATCAATTGATTTGGACATTCAACATTATTTACTAACCTTTGAGGTTATTATTAATTCTACACCTTTATTATAAAGAAAACATTACATATGTGTATAGAAGGTTTGACTGGGGTTGGCGTGCGGAGCACGCAGAAGTATTCCCTAGTAACAGTGATTTGGATCACAATTTTAGGTTATTCATGTACTGAACCAACACACGTTTGTTCAATGCATTTACATTCATTACCACGGCAACCAACATAGCAATTTAGAATAAGTTAATTATAAATTTAACCAACACACTCTATGCAGGGTTGAGCCAAAGTTTGGAATATATTTAGTATTTGAAAACTATCTAGCAAAATGTAATGAAACTTTGCAGTTAGGTATTTGATACTACAGCCAATAGTTTTACGTATTTTACTTGATTTTGACATGACCTGGGGACGGCACAATTAGGAAGTCTTGAAGTTTTTAAATGTAAGCATAGGTCGAGTTATAGATCATTTTAAGGTTTCTGTTTAGGAGAACACAACAGAGGAAACCCGACCGCAAAAAGAAGATCAGGTCAGAAATTACAGTTCCTCAAAGATTGTAATATTACGAATCTAATGTTTCTTAATGATATAGGGTTTTATTCATCTCCCTGCTGGCAGCAGGGTTTTATTTATTAAACGACAAAATTGTAATAAATAATTTTAATATTATTCTTAAATTACACTATTTGTGAAATCTTTACCATAACAACTGTAATAATATAATATTCCTAGTTTCCCTCATTGTACACATAGGGAGATCCGAATAACCTAGAAGCTAAGATTGAATAACAAATTTCGGAAATATCAAATAAAATTAAAACATATGCTGTAAATGCATTCTACAGTCTTGGAGGTTTTCAAGAAACACTCGGAACACACTTTGAACAATTGGTGTAGTATTTGTTTTACCGGGAAACTGTTTTCGTTTTATTAGTACAGGTGTTATTATTCATACTAATATTATAAAGAGGTAAAATTTACTTGTTTTTTTTTATGTAGAGGGTAATCTCTTGAACTACCGAACCGATTACACTATCATTGAGTAATATAGGCTAGAACTAATTTTTATTTAAAAGTTGAAACAACCCCTAAACAATAAACAATAATTGTTACACATTCCTTAAACGTAGAGAGCTGAAATTTTGTACATTTGTTTCTTACAAGATACATAGAAAAAGTAAGCTGGATTTGCATGTTGTCGCGTGTTGCTAAGGGGTGAAAGTGTGGTAGATCCAATCAACTCCTATAAAAGCGAGTGTACGAGTGTGAATAACATTTAATATTACAGCTGATTTCACCTATCATCTGTAAACCCAGTGTATATTATAGTTTGAGGTTATGTTTACAACTTCAATCATTATAATGACTTGTGAAGTTGTTTTTTTTTAAATATGAGTTAAATAACTAATGTATGCTATAATCTACGTTATAATATTTGGTTTGAGGTTATAAACTATATATAAATTCAACCTTTTATCATCAATATAATTTGTATACAAATTTAAAGAAGAGATACATATTCCTTTAGCTTAGGAAACATTCCTACATCTAAAAAGCTGATTTCACCCATCATCTGTAATACACAAACCTAACATAGGTTATACTTGCGGGGTTATGTTTACAACTTTAATAAATATATAAGTCATGTAATATTAATAACTTCTAAATCATTTGATCTATCAATATGAAATAAAATGCAATTAAAAGATAATATTTGTATCCTTCTTTAAATATATAATAACATACATAAAAATACAAAATTTTAACAAATACTCATACAGTTTTATAATCCTTATAATTGTTCACATTTACCAAGTTAAAAATCCCTGTCAGCATGGTTAGGTAGGCCTAGATAGGGTGTTGTTTTTAAATTGTATTTTGTTGAATGATGTATTTCTGATGTGTATCTAATTAATCGGCCTGTGATTTTTCACGGGGGTTTACTATTAAAACAATAAAAATTAATTGTTATATTTTCCTTAAGGTTAGTGAGCTAAAAGTGTGTACATTTATTTCTTACAAAATACATAGAAAAATTATCCTAGACTTACATTTTGTCGCGAGCTGCTAAGGGGTGACAATGTAGTAACAAAAAATGTCTATTGATATACTTTCCTTAAAGCTGAAGAACTGAAAATTTGGCACTTATTAATTTTAAGTGTTTTATAAAAAATAAAATAAATAATACTAAACGCAATTTAAATAGTTACGTCTAATGGGTGAACTGGGGGGTAACAGCCGCTTTACAATAAAAATAAATGTTTTGCTTCCCATGATTGACACCTTTGTTTCATAAGTGGTAACTCAGTTGTTATATTTAGTTGTACGTACGAGCTACAATCGCTTTTATAGGAGTTGATGTTCCAGACTGTTGCCCAACGCTGTGTAGTGTACATACAAAACCAGAAAGGATGTATGTATATCATTCCAACATAGGTTGGAACGAATGGGCCCATTTCAACCAACCGTGTTACACATTGACTTCCCGTCTAGGAAGCAATCTTTTGAGGGTACACTTATAGCACCTCTCTGGAGGGTAAGGCATGTAAAAACAATCGAAGGCGTCTGTTGAAATACATTACATATTTGTTCATTTTTAAGGTATTTTTAAGAAGATGACAGCCAGTATTAACATTTTCCCTACACAAATAGGTTATTCACAAATGCTTTAGGTGTACTGACGGAGATGCACATCGACGAAAATATCCACAATGGACAACGGAATCTCAGGTTCGATGGCCAAGCGTTATCTATCAACCGTTATCTTATCGCGCGCAGTTACCTACAGTAAAGACCACGAAAGAATACCGTTGAGGGACGGGCTCGTGTACACCGAGACCTTGAACGCTCCAATTGCCTTAGTGCGATGTTGTCACGTTCTTCCCACGCTTCTAACTGAACGCGGCTGACTCAACGCATTTAAACAGTGCGCTCAAGCCTCGAGCGGTAAATACCAGGAGTGTTCGAGACTAGAAGATATGTCAACGCTGCGCGCCTATCCTATTGGCCACCACGCAACGGTATTCTTTAGTGGTCTTTAATATAGCTAGGTTTACGCCTGCGAGAAAAATTGCGACAGTAATTGCGCAAGTAGTGTCGTGTAAACACGAAGACGCAATTTCCCAGAGAGTTGGCCGCAAGTTGTCCTGCGAGCTCTCGCGAGAACTTGTATCACTGGTTTATGCGACAGTTTGTATAGTATCCGTTTATAGGTGAGAGCATTCGATGCAATTCCAACTCGCGCAGGTGGTCTTTTTCGCCAAGGTTCAGTCGGTCAACCATGTCGCCAAACAGATGAGTTAAAACTGCTGATGCACTTGTAATTGTAGATTATTGGTTGAGAACAATGGGCGGAAAAAGAAGAGGAGTATCTGGGTTAGAGAATGGATTGAAAGAAGAAGAGATCGAGGATCATTAAGTTTAATCAATGCATTAAGAATTGAATACTCTCTACAGTTCAGACATTTTATAAGGATGTCTGCTGTAGAATTGGAGGAGTTGCTTCACAATGTTGGACGTATAATCCATGGAAACAGGATACTATTTTGAGGGAATCTATACCAGCAAGTGGGCGGTTGATGGTTACCCTAAGCTTTCTTGCCGCCATTAAGTTTACATAAGTTTTTTAAAGTTATTCAATAGGCCTACATATAAATGTTATATTTGGAAAAATATTCCATAAAAATGTTTTATCTAATATTTTTCTAGATTTTGATGGGAAAGAATGTGGGTTTTCGTATAGAAGAATTAGTTTTCTCGTCTCCAAATCGGAACACTTTTTACTGACATCTGTCTTAGTTTTGGTAGCAGAGATACTAGTTTGTTCTTCCATAGTGTTATCAGCCACCGAAACACGCGAATAAATACAAACAATGCGAAACACGTGAGCCCGGCACAAACGCTGACCAGCCCAACTCGTGAAGCGACAGTCCGAGTGCTAGAAATTGCTAGAGATTCATGTTTAGACCTGTGAGCTCGAGTTTCTACTTGCGACGCTGCTCGCCCATCTGTTTACATTTGAAATTTTGACTGTCAATTAAGCGCAATAAGCCCTAGAGGCTGACGTGCATAAGGTTTTGGACCGCCCACAGAAGAAGAAAGACAGTAAACTCGCGCAATTTTCTTGCAGGTGTAAACTCACCTTTATTGCACAGTGAGCGGAAGTACTGAGACTAATTAGAACGTCAGGCTATTTTTTTATGCTTGTATAGTCTTTAGTCACAGTATGTTTACCTGAATTCAAGCATAAAAAAAAATAGCCTGAAGTTCTAACTTATCGTCTTTAGTTACAGTATGTTTACATTCATGGCGGCTCTCTTCTTAAAATACCCAATTTGTGAAGGAATTCATCTGTATCAGTTTACCTGCACTGTTCGCTTCTCCCAGACTTCATGTTAATTAGTCTACTTTTTATAAAATAAAGACTTTATGAAACAAAAAGATACAAAATATTTAGAATATTAATGTCAGATTCAAACTAATATTAAGATTGATTTAGTTTTTTTAATGGGAAATATAAAGTGTCAATTCTACGAAATAAATCAAAGTAAGTCAAAATGGACAAACATAAAAACATATAATGATTTCTAATTGAAAATTCAAATTTGCCGCCCTCTTGTACAAAAACGAAGTACTGTATTGGCAAATACTAGCTAAGTTCTGGGCCGATCCTTACAAAACTTGAGTGGAACCACCGGAGGATGATTCTCTTTCATTTATTTTTTTTAAATCGAAATCGGTTCATCAGTTTCGGAGTAATCGATGGCCAAACATAAAACAAAAAGTGTATAAAACAGGTCGAATTGAGAACCTCCTTCTTTTTTTGAAGTCGGTTAAAAAGATACAACATATTTAGAATATTTTGTAATATTAATAATATTCGAACTAATATTAAGATTGATTTGGTTTTTTTAATGGAAAATATAAAGTGTCAATTCTACGGAATAAACCAACATACCTAAGACAATATATATTTAAAAAGTGTACGTATAAAATGAAATATATATAAAAAGTTGCAATATCAAGCTTATGCATGCATTGAACTCATTGAGAAGAATCGATCTTACGTTTTTCTAATGATGTTCTTGTTTTTTTTATCAGAACATTACTAATACAACAGTAATATTAGCAGAAGATACCAATGTAAAATTTCATTGAAAACCATGTTTTATCGTGTTTCTAAACAAATGTCTGTAAGAAAAAGTAATAATTTACTTTGTTGTAATTAACAAGTAAATATTAAAAGGTTAACCAACTTGTTAAATGATTTATTAAGTTGTATGTTTTTTCTAAAGATATATAATATAATTTCTGTCTTAGTTAATATTACGGGTGTTTTTCATTTCATAGTTTTAGAGAATACAAAAGAACAGAACTCGCTAAGATAAAAGTCACGTCTCCTCTTTTGTGCGAGCACTTTGTTTCCGGGCTTTTCAGTACTTGGCAAAACAATACATTCATAAATATCGTGAAAGATAAATTCTTCCTCATTTGTTGTAATTTTCTATTGTTGGCCACACTATGCTCGGCTATCTGACCTACGCGATACCTGGCCGTTAAAATCAAAAGACTAGTATGTGTGTAAGATATAGGCTAACTGTGTAACTGTAACTACCACTGATAATGATTTGGTCGAAACACGTTTTACAATTAAACGATTTTTTATGAATAACTGTGTTCATTTCATTATTTATAATATTAAATCCACGTGAAAAATCACAGGCTAATTAATTGGATAAACATCTAAAATACGACATACCCCTACACATACGAACACTAAAAACAACAGACTTTATTTAGGAGTACCTAAGTATGCCGAGGGGATTTTTAACTCGGAAAATGTGTGTAATTATAAAGATTAACTGTAGGCTTATTAATTAAAATGCGTTATTTACATAATATAATAATATATATATCAAGAAAGATAAAATAAAATTTTTTCATTGATTTTTATTTCATATTGCCGTATTAAATAGCTTAAATTTTTTAAATCTTATAAAGTAGTCAAATGTAAAATTTGGTTATGATTTTATCAAAACTGTAGCCTTATTTGTTTTTGTTTTTTTATTTATATACATTATTATATTTCAAAATAAAGATCTTTTAATCGCTTTGAATTACATATTGATATATCAAATTATTGAAAACCTAATATTATTAAAATGAAGAAATTAATAATGGAATATGTTTATCTAGGGACCCCCAGAAAATCGAGACGTTGACCAAGAACACTGTGTACGCGACTGAACAAGTACGGGTTTTCACCCTCCCCTATCTCGACCCCCTGTGGGTCAACGATGTTGATAACGATGTCAACATTCTGGAGGGGCCACTGAGGACGTGTACCAAATATTAATTTTAGGGACCATCAAATCACTGAGCTATGGAAGTATTAAAATCATTATTTTTTAAGTTTTTCTACTTCTTGTTCTTTGACAGGGCTACAGCCTCACAAACGTAACTGATTGTGCTTAGATTTTGCACACACATTCGTTATGCTCCAGCGAAGTACCTTTTGTGCAAACAGGTTTTTCCCCCCCCCCCCCCCTCTTACTGGGGGGATCACTGGTATTGATTTTTCGTATACCCATTTTGGAAGTGCCCCTGAGGACGTGTACCAAATTTTAACTCTTGGGACCATCAGATGCCGAAGTTATGAATGTTTGAAAATCGATATTTTAAAAATGTGTCTACTTCTTGTTTTCGACAGGGTTACAGCCTCACAGAAATAACGGATCAAGGTTAGATTTTGCACACACATTCGATATGCTCCAAGGAAATGCATTTGTGCAATTTAAACCACTCCCGCTCTAAAATGGGAGGTTAGTTTTTTGGGGGTTGATTAGAAAGGGTCAAGATTTTGTCAGAGTTGTTCAGTGAGGACACCTGAAAAAGAGGTCAAAATCTACACCTGATGCTAAGTTCAGTAGAATACGAGTTATTTACTGCTTCAAATCGCTTAAAATTATTACACAATGGTTTATTATTACTTTAAAATGTTTTTTTTTTGTTCATAATTCAAAAATGCTCAGTTAATTCAATTGGGAAATGAGGTCACGTATTTCCTCATCATTTCAGTTCAGTTGAACTATTTTTTACTGATTCCAAATTCAAAAACACTAGGCCTATTTGTTAAAATTTTAATATAACTGCTGATTTCACCCTACATCTGTAATACTTAAACAAAACCTAGAGTAGATTATACTTTGGGGTTATGTATACAACTTCAATCATTATAATTTCTAGTGAAGTTGATATTTTTAAAATATGAGTTATAGATCTAATGCATACTATATTACGTTATAAGATTAGCTTTGAGGTTATACACTGTATATAAATACAATCGTTTATCATCAATATATTCGTTTGTACAAACTTAAAGAAGAGAGATAGACTACCTATTAGTTTATCTTCGGAAACATTCGTACATCTTCGTATAACATATAAACATATTCTATTTATAATTTTTCATAATTATAATAACTTCTAAATCATTTGATCTATCAATATAAAATAAAAAGCAATTAAAAGGGAATATATTTGTATCTTTCTTTATTGTTAATAACGTATATAAATAAATTTTGTATAACAAATAGGCCAACAGTTTCATAATCCTTATAATTTTACACATTTACCAAGTTAAAAATCCCCATCAGTATAGTTAGGTAGGTCTCGATAAAAACTGTCCTTTTTTAATATTATTTTTTTAAACTATGTATTTCTGATGTGTATCTAATTAATCTGCCTGTGATTTATCACGGGGGCTCACTAGTATACTAAATATTTTACGGCAAGTGTAGTGCCATACACCAAATAATAATTAAATATTATGTTTTATGTTGGTACAGTAATGTTTGCTCTAACAGTAACAATCTAAAAAAGTCAAAAAACAACAACTGCTAGCACTTAGCTTTCCAAATGCATTGTTAAATACAATTTTGATGAATTTAATGAATTTCTATTTAAAATCGATTATTTTGTAAGAGTTCTGGTAGAATTGAGAATTATAATTTACCATAGCATTCATTTCGTGAGTATAAATAATTTGTGTTTTTTTTTCATTGTCTTTCATTTGTTCAAACAAGTTTAAATAAAACAATTATAATAACTCAAATACAACCATGTATTTTTGCCATAACCTACTACTATTTTCTTCATTATAATATTAATAATTTTTAAACCATTTGATATATCAAGATAAAATAAAAAACAATTACAAGTTACCATTTTTATCTTTCTTTTGAAATTAAAAAATCTATATAAATAGAAAACATAAAATGCTAACACTTAGGCCTACAATTGAAAAAAATCTAAACTTTTTAACACTTAACTATACTGTGTGTTATAAATAAAGTTGGCAGTGTGTTTAATTTATTTTACCTGTATTAACGGCAACATACACACATTTTGTGCAGTAAAGAAACTAGATTCACTTTGGAACAAAAATATAAAGATAATATTTTAACACAAGGCTTGGAATTACAAGATCAGGTTATTAACAGATTTGGAGAGTTATTACACGTAGGCCTATATTGGGTACAACATCAACATCTAAATGGAACTATTTCACATAATCAAGATGTTTTGTTCTGTTATGATCATCTCCGAAAATACGTTAAACCCATCGATAAACATAAACAGAATATACAAATCTTATTTGGTGGTGTAACAGGATCCGACATTGTTGGTCACTGGATATGCACCTCTTATGATGGCAGCAACTTATATATATACGACAGTTTGAATAGTAATTCATTGTACGACGAACACTAAATCTATATAAATCATTTATACCCGTTTTCTCCCGAAATTATTTACCACAGAGTTCAGCAACAACCTAATGTCAATGATTGCGGTGTGTTTGCAATAGCGTTTGATGTTACGCTTTATTTTAAGGAAGACCCTGAACAAATTGTGTATGAAATTAGGTCAACGAGAACCCATTCATGGACTATACTTAGTCAAAACATATTAATAACGTTTCCAAGGGATAAGAAAAATATATGAAATGAGCCGAAAAATGAACCAT
>JAGFPH010000928.1:143637-158394 GCA_018207615.1 Philaenus spumarius
AAGGACTATATTGGCAAAAACACTAAAATTAATATGTAATAAAACTTAAGTGATTTCAGTGGAAATATTTTGTTTCAGAGTCATTTTTTGTGTGCTGTTGAGGACCAATACAATTTATAACATGTGACAGGAAGCCACAAAGGGTTATGAAAATGATTTTAAACTGATGTGGCTCGAAATTATAATTTTGCAGGAAGAGCACCTTCAAGTTGTCTTCCAAATAATGTTGAAGATTATTTCCTTCATTGTAGCTAGGTATGTACCACATCTTTATGAGGTTATAGTAGTAGGTTATTGTAGTAGTGAATATGTAGGCTACTATAGCTAACTTATTCTTTCTTAGGAAATTAAGTTTAAAAAAAAACTATGGTAATCTCCCCTTTTTCGTCAGGTTGCATGAAAAATATTACTAATTTGTTCACCCATGGTTTAAAAGACCGAGCCAAGGGAATAAGCAATAAAAGTAATATACAAACTTAGTTGAACAAGTTTATTTTACAGAAAGTTAGTCTAGTAACTTAATTGGCTATAAATGGTTATGTTATATTACATTTTTCTAGTTATGAAATTAAATTTATAAAATCTTTGAACAAAAAACTATCTAAGGTAAAATTATATTAGACTTTTATATTTTTTTAAACTAGATTGTTGTAGCCTAAATTGAATTTGATTGTCTTTTTGTTTGTTCACTAATTTTCTGGTCTGCTTCTCTATCAACTACAGCACACTGGTTGCAGTAGCTTGTCGTGTGCTCTTTACAAACATATCTATTGCACTCTGCACAGGTGACTTTCGATTTGCACGCCAGGAACAGTAACAACACTTAAAAACACACGCCTTGCTATATTTATCGTAAGTTTAGTATTCTACATAAAAATTATAATTGGCGGGCAAATCAATATAATAAACAATTTTATAGTATCGTGGTTTTTAGCAAACAATTATAGAAGAAAGACCGATTAAAATAATAATCTTAAATGTTGACATTTACGAAATTTTAGATTTGGTTACATGTGTATCACATTTATCATGACTTGCCTTCCTGTGGCACCTGGAGCTCGGGGACGCCTGTCCTGTTGGGTTCCCACCAGTTTCTTGATGTTCTGTTTCAACTGTTTCTGCAAATTTTCGATCTGGCATGGAGAGGTCTTTTGCAAGTCTTTTAAGAAATTGTTTTCTCAGTTCATCATCATTAGTATTAGCCACATGTAGGTATAATATAAGAATTAACTCCAGCAATATTTAGAAGTGCGAAGAACAAAGCCATAGACCACCTGTTGGTTTTTATTTAGGAATGAGAAGACTTCAAGGCCCCTGACAAATACAACAATCCGAAAAACGCCTTTATCTCAACATTAGTAGTATCCTTGGCATCCCTTTCTCTGGCATAGTTTGGTCTGAGCTTCGCTATTTGAATATTAGTAAATCTAACAATATCATCGGTAAAAAATAAACTGAAACAGCCTCGTGGTTCAGTAGCATTTCTAGCAACACTCCGAGGCCCAGGCAAATGTATTCTGAGAATATTGTGAGGAGCATGTCTTACGACTTGAGGTGGATTGCATAAATACCATTTGGTGGCTTGGTTTCTTCCTAGAATGTAATTTGTGTTTCTGGTAACATCATATATAGGGACAGACACAGGTGGTTCTTCCTCATCGGCCAACAACTCCGTGTCAGTATTGTGGTCGCTTTCCTCTTGGAAATCATCACTTCCGTCATCACTTTCACGATCAGAAATATTCAGTTCTGTCTCGGCTTCAAGTAGTAACCTTCTAATAAACTCTTCTTCTTCACGATTCATTGTAAAACATCAACACTGAATTAACTATGAACAATTTTAACAAGAAGAACAAGTCACACACGGTTAAACAGACCGTGTTTTCGACATTCACAAAGAGTTGCACACGGGAATATCGACCAAGCACCAGACAATACGCACAGAACTAGTTGAAGACTGCGGCTAGACTGACGATCGATATGGCAGCTTGTAGGTGATGAGAGTGGGGAAGCTGTGAAAAAAATGGCTGTGTTCGAGCGGGAAACATTACAGGTAGAGCATAACGTCTAAGCGCCCGGTCGAATAGACCGTGGTGCGACCAATTAAAGGTTAAAAACACTCTGGTAATAGAACTAAAAAAAAATTAAAAATCTATTTCTCGGCATGAAATCGTGTAGGCATATATATTGTTTTATTAAATCTTTAATCGGTATATTTGTGTATAGCTTAGTCATATATGTACTGTCAATTTGTGATTTATTACTAAAATTGTCCAATTAAAAATAAGCTCTTTTTTTCTCAGGAAATAAAAGAAGTAATTTAAAGATCAAAATTATATAGGTAATAGTGAAATCTTTTTACAAATAGTTAAGTAATTTTGTACATTAACCCAAATATGGACACGATCATACAAACTTTACCTCATAATTTTATAAGTATAAAATTATAGATGATTATAAGTCCTAATTCCAAGATGAAATCTAAGGATCTATATCACTTACGGAAGAATGCTTAAAAGATCTTTAAAAGTTACATTCGATGCGGTAGGCCTAAATGGGTAGGGCTACGATACAAACAAAAAATAACTAAAGTGCTTAATGTACAACCTAATTTACAAAATAAACGTAAAATTAAACTTACCTACTGATTATGAATAAGTTTAATTTACAAAATAAACATAAAATTAAACTTACCTACTTATTATGAAAAAGTTTAAATAAAAAAAAAAAAAAAACAATTTCTGACTGAATACAAAATTTGCTTCCTCAAATACTATCATAAAATGGTTTATTGGGTTACACAGCAGTTGGACTGTATCATGACGCCCATACCCATGAGTAGAAAGCTCCAATACGTTAAGGAAAATATGTATATTATATTATTAATTATAGTAAATTATTTTTCTTGTAAGAGATTTATTTAAAAGTAGTATTACATAAAAATGGTTTAGCACTAGAATATGTTTTAAATGTTATGCACCATTTGATTATAAATATACTTATTTAATTTTTTACAAGAGTTTAAGCATTAGCTGCTGGTCACTACTTAGTGGGGCCTCTAGGCGCGGTGTAGCTTTGTGTATTTTTATTGACGGAGTAAAGGTACAGACTCATTGCTGTGTGGGTTAATATTTCGCCTGAACAGCCAAATTGGCTTCCCAAATTTTAAACATTTTTTGGGGGGTTCATAAATTTCCCCGGACGGACTCCTTTAGTCGAAGGAGGGGAGGGTATGCTTGATCCCATACCCCTGGTCTAGCCCCCCCCCCCTAGAAAATATCCTATTGGCTCTACTCATTTTAATATCCCAAAAATATGTCATTTAGATGAATTTATTCAAACCAATGTTTAAATCATATTTATAAAAATCATATTGTTTTCTGTCTTGAAAAAAAGTTTAGTATGGGTTTAGTAGGCTACAGTAAACAAAATAATATGTATAGTTTAAAAGTGTTTTTTTAATATTATTTCCTGCTTTTGTTTACAGGCAAGTTTTTGTATAGAGCTATAATCAAGGATTTATTTTTTTATTTACGAGTGGTATTTTGAACCTGAATTAGAATAATTTCTTTGTGTTGAGTAAGTGTATAATAAGCTTTAGGAACTGAAGTCTACTCTGCAGCATTTCTTGATTGTTATATCTATCATTTATTTTACCTTTTACTAATATAAATATTACTGCATATTTCTGTTACAGTTTTCATACAAAGGCTATGAAAAATAAAGATATTATGACCCAGCTCAAAATAGAAGAAGTTATGAAATATTGGCTAAAATATGCTCCATTACGGCATTGTATTTGGATAACCTAATAGAACTCCGATCCAATGCAATATTTTGTTCCACTGGAAATTTGACTTTTGTGGCGCTATCTATTGGGGAAACAAAGGAAGCTGTTTAAAACACCTATGCCACCAATGATTTCTCCCTAGCGCTACCTCGCGGCGCGATCATGTACTATTTTCGCGACAACCTTTTTTCCGGCACACAGCCCCCGTATGGATGCAAGATCTATTTATTATTCATGATCTATGATTACGGGTACTTAATCAGCAAAAGAAAACGTACAATTGTTTTTAGTTGAAACATTTAATGTTCAAGAATTTTCACAGTAAATCTTTATTGACTATCTATATTGGACTGTTTGTCTATTTTATACTCAATTTGTCAACTCAGGACCTAAGATTGTTTCATTCATAGTCATAATTTTACCTACATTTAAATATAAAACACTTTTTTATATGGTAAACATTGAGTAAACAATGTTAAGAACAATAAATTAGTTTAAATTATAAAAAATACACACAATAAATTAAACATAAAGTTATCGAATTAATTTCAATATTTTCATTTCAAACGGTTTAAAATAAATTGTAATATGCCACACCAAAAACCTGAAAGTGAAATAATAAGAAAAGAAGAGGAGGCATTCTCCTATGGCAAAGTCAAAACATAGTTTTCTTGAAATGTAATGTCTTATTTTACAAAAACTAGCAAGGATATAAAATATGTGATATTTTCGTAATTGCAAATAACAAATTCTAAAGAAACACATACTAATTGTATAACTACAAATTTGTATCTCAATAATAACACAGCAAGTATCGTATAAGAAACTTAAGTATCGTGCAATAATTAATTTATTCTTTAGTTTAACTGTATTCATTAGATAGAATGTACATTTGGAAGCAGTTTGTAATAATAAGTTTCTTAAAAATTATGACTACCACTATATATTTTTTTTCAGCTTAAAGTCATGTCTATTTGGAGCATCTATTATGCCCTATGTTGTTTTTTACATTTACAGAAATATGAGATCTTCACCTTCAATAAAAAAATATTGAAGGTAATAAAATATGTCTATTGTAATAAAATATGTTTTATAAAATGTAGCTTTAATTTATTTTGTATTCCCATGTTCCTTTAATGCTAATTCGGAGGCATAGTAACTTATTTCTTTATGTGCTGATCCAAGTTTTTATTCATGTTCTTCCTTTGATAAATGAGACAGAAAAAATATAACATTTCATTTTTGTTCTTTTTATAATTTTTATTGCACATAAATTTTTACATTTATGTTTTTATTATTTTTTTTTTTTAATTTGGGTATAAAACAAGAAGTAAAATGTTAGTTTTAAGAAAGTAATAAATACAAAATTCATCATATGTTTGTGTTTGCTTCACTGAACCAAATATGTTATATAAATACCTTTAATAGGTATGTTATATGGTAATGATTTGTTATATAAATACCTGAACAATAGGAGAAATGTGTGTCATCGCTTAAACAGTGGCTAAAGAAAGTAATGCGAGCAATAATCATGCAAAACAAAGGTAGGCCTATTTATATAATACAAAATTAATATATATTTTGTGGAAATCTTAAACGTTAATTAATTATGGTATTGTCAAATTTTATTTGTTTGACTTTATTTACTAGGGGAGACCCCTGCGTGCTCCTCACGCCAACCCCGAATGAAACCTTCTAAAAACATATGTTATGTTTTATTTATAATAAAAGTGTAGGATTAATAATAACCTCAAAACTAAGATGGTAAATAATGTTAAATGTTCAAATTAAATTATGTCTTATATTTTATAACAGCAGTTGTAATAATAGTTAAAAGAAACCAGCAAGGCTCAGGTCTACACTTTAAAACCCTAAAATAAAATCTAGAAATACAAAAATAATTGCTTCAAATTTTAAAATCAGCTGTTAATGGAAATATTGGAGCAAACAGCTAGTTATTTTATTCAATTGGTTGCTATGTAAATACATGTGTTGGTTTATCATTCTAGGCCTAACCTTAGATTTTTTTCCAATTAAATTTACAAATATTAAAATAAAAAAGGTTTTTATCGAAATGAACTATAGCCTATGTTACTCAGGGATAGTGTTAACTATTTTTTCAATCGGTTCAGTAGTGCCAGAGATTACCCCCTTACATACAAACAAACAAAAAGAGAAACTTTACCTCTTTATAATATTAGTATAGATTGCAACATTAAATGTAAATACCATACATTTATCCGGGCCATAGATAATCTACATTAAAGACTGACTTTAATAAATACACTGCAAAAAGTGGTAAGTATATATTTATTTTGAATTATGTATAGGCCTAGGTTTAAAAAAAATCAATATCAATTAAGATTTTATAAAAACTAACTGATGTAGGCCTACATTAAATGTTTCTTTTATCAATGAAATTAGTGTGTTGTATTAAAATAAAGTTGTCTTTCTTTATGGTAGTAAAATGACTTATAAATGGTTGATTATTCCTTGGCAAATAAATATAACATATGCAACAATTAATTGGGGGATGTAATTATATAAATGAGGGAAATGCAATGTCTTCCATGTTTAATCATATTTTGACAGATCATTTTTTCAAAATATGACAAAATTTGAAAACACTTTCCCATTTAAGATAATCATTCTTCAATTATTTGTATCTAGATTATTTTTATTGACTGGAATAGTTTTGTATTTTTAGTAGTCATTTTACCATTCTAATGGATCGTCATTTTAACGTTTTAGTGTAACGTCTATTTACCGTTCTGGATCACGTCTTTTTACCGTTTTGGAAGAACGTATATTTGCCGTTTTGAAATAACGCCTTTTTACCGTTATGAAGCAACGTCTATTTCTCGTTATAGAACAACGTCTTTTTACCATTGTACAGTAACGTCATATTTCCTAGTTTTCAACGAGTTTTTAGCTAAAATATAACGTCTTAAGTTGACGAGAATCTAACGATTTATTTACGGCACCTCAACAACGAGGTTTAGACGTCTTTTTACCTAATCTTTAACTATTTTGCAACGTCTTTTTAACTATCTTATCGCTGTGACATTTGGGCGGAATATTGACGTACCATTAAAACCGTTTCTTGACGTTTCGGCTAAACGTGTTTTCCACGGCAATATGACATGCTTGTGCTACGTGGGATAGATGTATAAAGATTTAAATGTATAAACATAATTCTTGGTTATAATTAAATGTATTCTATGTTTCCTTTTTATAGTTAGTAATGTCTATTTATAGAAACTTTAATCGATTGAGATAAGGAGAGTTATTATGATTATAAATTTTGGCACCACAACGTGTGGGCTATTAAAAAATTAGTAATATTATATCTGTTGTAAAAATTTGCCCGCAAGAAAACCTCCACAGCCGAAAAACAAATTGATATGAATACAATCCTCGAAAACTTGAAAACCAAATATTCAAATTTCGTTATTTGAATGGAAATATTTAATAAAATATTCTTAATTTAAAAGCCAATACCAGTCCTCTACACACACAATTCAGATACACCAACTGAAGTGAATACTATTGAATACATTGATGAATATAAATTATTGAATACTGGTATTTTTAATTTGTTAACTACAAGTTTAAATAATTCAATTACACTGATGGACCGCTGACGTAGTTTAGAGAATTTCCAAAATTAATTTTATATGTTTTAGGGTGTCAACTAACAGTTTGGGAAATTGGTCTACTGCCACGAAGGCACTGAATAGCTGCCTCATGTACCAAATAAGTAGATGTTGTTGTACTTAGACTTTGCGGCCTTGGGCTTCGCTTCGCTCGGAGTGTAAACTCGGCCGTCAGCCTTTTACACAAAATTCCGAAGCTTTAACTTTTAAAATGATAACAAAAGGCAGACAATTAAACGAATAAAGTCGGTCACTGATGTGCATACACGATAAGAACTTGTTTTTTGTATTGTGTGTGATTGAGTGACCAAATAAACTCTCACGCAAGGTTTTCCAAATATATGTTTTTGTTGAAGCATAGTCCAGATAAAGTAGTTCTATTGTGTGGTTGGAGCCGGCGCCGCGCCTTGCTGCAGACGATGCTTTGGGTTTAAAAGTTTTGATGAAAGATTGCGTTTAACCTATTTCTTAATATTTTTGTAAGGAGAATTCACATAACTTTATTTATCTTACTTTCAGCACATTAATAAATATACTTTGGCTACTTGCTTTAAGTTTAATTATATACGTAAATTTCAGATCAAAGTACATTTTTTAAATCTTATAAACATAGGTCAGGAAATGCTTTCCCGGTTAGGTGACATATTGTATGTTTCAATTAAAAATGTACATATTACTGATGGTTCATTGTAATTAAATAATATTTGTTGTAGTCGGTAAAAACATAAATCTCTTATTCACAGAAAAAAATCTACCTGATTGGTGCACCATTTCAAGATGGCGACCTTTTATAATATTATAAATTAATTAACTCTAAACATTTAGGAACAATAACACATACCTTAAGTAATCTAACGACTAAAAGACGACATCTCAGTGATCCATAAGCTACAACTAACAAATTATAGCTAGCTTAACTTTGGACTAACGTATTTACATAATATGATTTACATTTGTTTTTCTCAATTGCAAATATAAATAAGTTTTTAAACGATTGTTCACATGTAGTCTCACCTTGATTGACTCATTTTTAGCTAATAATTAGATTACTGTAACAATGGTTTTTATAATTATTTAATATTGCGTAATTTTTACATTATTTGACGTGTTGACCTCGTTTATTATTGAATTTCCATAAGATTGCAGTGGCTCTTATGGTGAAACCTAAGGTTGGGAGTAGTAGAGATGAGCACCGATCATTTTGGGTGTCATTAAAATCTTGATATACATATACGTAAGTACAATATGTTCGTACTCTAATGGCCGCAATTTACGTTCGCTTTCATTCAAATTTAGTACACACGATGTTTTCTCGTACGACTTCAGTAGCCAAAAAATCCACGGAAGCACGGAGTGAAAAATGTTTGAGAATTTTCGTACAAAAAAAAAACTTTATCTCAAAATATGAATATTGGAGTTTATTCTGCACATTTTTCGGAAATGTTGGTAGCTATTCAGCGCTTTCGTGGTAGACTAATTTTCCAAATACTGTAGTTGGTTGAATCCCTAAAACATATAAACCTAATTTTGGAAATTAGCTCAACTCACGTATAATCCAATTATTACAAACTTTGTTTTATTTATTATTAATTGTCATTTATATGCAAAATTATTTTTAAAATTATTAGTATTAATTGTATTATGTAATCGTATACATTTATTATTATATGATTATTATACACTTATCTAACATCAATTTAAGTAGACTGTACTTTTATTTTACAACGTACATTAATACAAGGCCGTAGCCGGAAGGGGGGGGGGGGTCAAAACCCGCCCTGAAATCCGAAATTTAGCAGTAAACGTTACCAGGTTTAAAAAGTGTAAGTTAAATTATAAAATAGACAACACAACAGAGGATCCAACAACATATTTTATATCATTGTTCATTGCATGCATACTGATATTTAGATTTGCTTGATTAAACTACAACGTACAATACACATGGATGCAGTAGGTTACAGGCTTACTCTCTTGTGAGTTGTGAGGTTGATCTGATCTATTAAATGAGAAAACTATGAAGGTTCAACAAAAATAATTTACTATAACAAAACAAAATCATTCATCATCCTTACATCCTATAATATTTTACATGGATGACTATATCAAAATTTTTAAAATAAGCATGGAAATTAGTGTTTAACATGTTCACTGCTATGCAAACTTAGTATTTAATCTGATAGGAGTTGACCTTTTATTTTTTTATATTTGTAGCCTAAATGAGTAGAAATGTCTTTATTTTTTTAACCTTTCTACTTAATAATCATTAATTATGTGCGGCCATAGTATATATTCCTGAAATTGACGCAATGCTCTGTATTTTGAAAATACTCCCAATTCAGGGGTTGGCGTGCGAAGCACGCAATGCAATGTGTATTGAAAACACTCCCAATACCCAATACGGGGGTTGGCGTGCAATGCACTGTGCGTCGGCCGCTTCTCATAGTGTTCAGTGTCAAGCTCACATGTGAATCCTTAGCAGTGAACGTGTTAAAAATAGTTTAAATTCAAACCTGACCACCCCCCAAGTTTTCCTGTCTAAGGCCTTGCATTAATGTAAATTCTGTAATATTACTATCTCTCCCTTATTCTCTGTATGATTTCACTTTCTCTTTTACATATTAAGTTAGCCATATTGGTTGTTTAGAAACTAATACCACGCCCTCTCTTGTAGATTATCACGGAGCTTATTCTAGTTAATCCAGTTATAATTTGTTACTTGTACGATTACTTTGAGGACGACGACTTTGGCGTTGAAACGTGTTTCATTATTAAACGTATGTGTGTGAGAATTAGTGTTATTGCAATTATTCTTAAATCATTTCTTCTCACTCGTCAAACTCAACCTTTATCAATAAATAGAAAAAAGAGCTAAAGACAAAACAAAATACGCGGAATACAGTTGGGCAGCAATACAATACACATGGATGCAGTAGGTTACAGCCTTACTCTCTTGTGAGCTTGATATCATCTATTAAATAAGAAAACTATGAAGGTTGAACAAAAATACTTTACTCTAACAAAACACGCAAGCATTGTGTATTGAAAATACTCCAAATACGGGGGTTGGCGTGCGAAACATGCAATGCATTGTATATTAAAAATTCTCCCAAAACGGGGGTTGGCGTGCGAAGCAAGCAATGTTCTCTGTATTTAAAATTATGCCAATACGGGGTTGGCGAGTGAAGCACGAAATGATCTCTTTATTGAAAATTCTCCCAATACGGCGGTTGGCGTGCGAAGAAGGAATATTCACAGCAAGAAGGAGAGTTCAATCAGCTGTTGTAGAAGCAATTTGTGTGTACAATAAAGGATATTTTTTAACAGTAGCACAGCTTCAAACCGTATGTAATATATTATATCTCCAGGAAGAAGTACCTCCAAATATTCTGCCAAAAAAGACTCGAAACGGTTACTCACAAAGAAAGAAAGGGCAACTGAAAAGTACAAAAACTATAAACAGTTACTGAAAAGCAGACAGATTACAGAAGAACAAGAGAAGAAAACAAAAGAAGGTGCTACATATGGAGCAGGCGAGTTCTAGTGGGAAAAAAAGAAGAGTTTTGTGTTTTCCCGAATTTTGGGCGCGATTTCCCGGAAATCAAGGTTTTTATATCATTTTGGTGAATAACATAAACAGTTTTTGAGACAGCCTATTGAAATTTTTACCACACAACCCTTATACGATGTACTAATTTTATTGATATAGTCAGCATTGTACACTATCAAATGTGTATATTTTAAAATAATTTTGTAAAAACATTTGGTCGGATTTTTAACTATTTACAAAAAAATCTCTAAATTGTGTAATTGTTGTGTTACCATGGTTATTATGCCATTAAAGTTAAAATAAAGTTATTCAAACCATTATCTTTACCATCATCCCCCCCTCCCCTCACACCCTACAAAACCAACATTGTATACATATATATGTACATTTAGAACATTTTGTGTCATATTCCTTTTATATACATGCTGTTAAAATAAAAATTTTAAAAAAGGAAAAATTTGCTTGTATGAGAAAATTAGGTTAAAAGGTGGAGGATCCGCTTAATAAATCTTTTGGACACTCTGTTTCAAATAAAAACTGTTGTAATAGTACACCTCCATTATTTCAGATAAACTTTAAATACATATAAAGCAAACCTAATTCCTAATTCAATACCTATAATAATAATAAAATCGCAAGACAAATTTAAATTCCCGATCGAAACAGCCGATAACATATTGAAATACAAAGAATGGAACCATACACAGCGATCTTGCGGATAATAACGGAACTAACACGCACGAATTCAACAGATGTTTCAGAAGCCTTACGAAACGAAAGAAAACCAATAATATTTTTTGTTAACGAATATAATAAACTAATAACTTAACGCCATTTATGTAAAGAACATAAAATTCTGCAACTAAAAATACCAAATAGGCCAAATATAAGACATTCCACAATTTAAAATAAATTAAGAACACATTCACCACGGCAATTTACACTGTAACAGCTGACGAATTTAATATAACAAAATCCGTGACTGCGGTAACATTGTACTTAAATTGATACACGCACAAATTAAAAAATAAGTGGAAACAATTTCTAGACATTTATTTATAATAATAAAACCCATTTTTAAATCAAATCAAAATTTATTCCATACAATAACAAATGACCAAGACTCGACTGACGGCAGACGGCCAAACAAACAAGGAGAAGAAGAAACGAGTAAAAAAACGACCAATCGGAACGCAGAATTTGCAACAAAGTCCAAATTAAAAACATCTGCAAAAAAAGAAGTTGGGAGGAGAAGCCATACCAGTAAGGTTAAACAAATTTTCTAAGGCTTTACGATAAGAAGAAACCTAAAGAAAAAGCGAAGAGAATAGATCTTTTGAAGTGTTTAAAAACAACTAGTGGTGAGAGAATAACAATTAGATTTTTCAGTGCTAAAAAAAACCATAGGCCTAACACATTTTTTTTATTTTGTGAAAAACTTTGATTTTAACCTTTTTTTCAATCCAAATAAATTGAAATAATTATGTTTTAAATTCATTACGAACAGATATAAAAAATAATTGTTTTCCAAACTAAAACTTTACAACCAAGAACTATTTGTGATAAAGCCAGAATTTCATTAGTTTTTAATCTGCCTGACTATAACCTCACATTCTGAGAACATTTCATTATACATATTCTAATTATTCTTCAGAACATTCTCAATATTTTAATTATATTTTTTTATGTGTTTGTTAAATATTTTGATTGAATATCGTGCCCACGGATACCAGCCCCGAGATTAAAATTTGTCTCGTTAACGAGCCCATTTTAGGCCGTAAATGATTTATCTTTATTTGTTCAAATAGATAAGTATATCGTTATCAAATTAATAAATAATAATTAATTTGTTCTTATTATTATTGGTTTTCATTTATTAAAAGTTAAGTTGAGAATAAGTAAACAAAAGGAAGTTCAGTATAAAATTATACACTGTTTAATTTAAAATTCCATTAAAATGTAGGTATTCAAAAAAGAAATTATAACTCGAATTGTTAAACTTTTAATATTTTATACAGTAGACGTCTTCATATGGCTGAACTTATCAGGCTGGTATACATTTTTATTGTTTGTGATAATACCTTGATGATATAAATTACTGTAGTTTCATTACAGAAAGCATTCATAACACATCAATTGCTCTGCAAAATAATGTTTTATTTTTTAAATTATAACTTTTTCGTAGTTTGGTCTTTGTAAAGTAAAGTTAAAAAATAATAAAATTGCGCCTGTGTAAAAAACCAAAAATTTTCGAATATTGAAATATTGATATTGTGAGTTATTGTCTTTGGTCCAGAAGAAAAACTTAACGGCATAGGGTTATGAGACATCACATAACATATAGTAGGCCTACTACGGTAAACTAGCTCATCCTTGCGAATACAGCTCAAGGTAGTACTTACCTTTATTTATTACGTTGATTTAATTCAGTTAATTATGGTATTTATTAACATTGGTTTATAAGTAGCAGTTTATACCGATTTATAACGCTTTACATTGATTTAATTTGATTGATTTTCGTGATAGGTCACACTTCCATATATTAAAATGTACACAATCTAACTAACAGCTGTCATGTTAGTTAAACAGATTGTTAATAGATGGCGCCTTTCATTAGGCATAATATGAACATTCATATTATGAAAGTATTCTTAATTAACACATGCATTTTAATATATTTATCTACTTTTTGTTAATAGCGGGGATTACTAGCTTTAATATAATGTTAAAATCTTTAACTTTTATGAAGAATTAAGGGAGATACAGTGTTGCTACAAAACAACACCTTTGAGAAATAACATATATTGTAACAATTCAAAATATATTTAAATATATAGATAGGAAATTAATTAATTAATTAATTAAGAAGAAAGAATAGGCCTATTACAGATTTGATATAGAAGAAGTGTTTTAATTTAATATGTTAAACTAACTACTTATTATTGTCTTTGTAAATGTATTTTAACGAAATTTACAGGAATATACAAAATTTTAATCATATCATACTTCATCTCATTTTAATTCATACACATAATACATATGGTAAAAGTCAAGAAGGAAAGAGTAACAACATATGTTTAAATAAAAAAGAAGTCATTTTCAGCACAACAAAGAAAACCTATTGTAAAGCAAGATTAATTAATTAAGAAAAAGATATTGAAGAAAAGATACGAATTTATATTGGTGAAGTTTTAGATGAAACTGTATCTTATTAAATGTTTGATTAATTTAACATTGAATACTACTGTCAATAAAAAAGTTTCATATTTCTAGGCCTAAACGAATGTTAAATATTGGGAAGACTATAATTGGTAAGAATGTTCTAATTTATAACCTCATTCCAATTTTGTTATATTTGTTCTCCGAACTGCAAAAAACCGATACTTTTATATTATAAATAAACTGATAATGTTTTTTTTTATGTGTTTAATAATGTATGTGTGGACAATTGAATTTGGTGCTTCGATATAGACTTGTGCTCATTCTATCCACAATACCATTTATCATATAATAATTTTCATTCATCCTTTGTTTATCCTAAAATCACTTCTTGTTTTGAATATTATTTTATTATATATATATTTCTTTTATGTTAATTTTTTTTCTTGGAAAAAGACGGCACCAAACCCCTCCCCGAAGTTAATTTATCTTTGTGTTCCATTCTATTTTTATAAAATTTTCCAACTTTCATAATTTGTTTTAAATTTGTGTTACTTGTATTCACTAAATATTCTGAAATAAAATATAATTTGAGTTTGTAT
>JAGFPH010000928.1:168819-211518 GCA_018207615.1 Philaenus spumarius
TTTTATAGTCACAACACATTGTGGAATTTCTAGTCCTTTACAATAAGTATAAGGAATTACTCCTTGACCGTTAGACATATTTTTAATTTTTAATTTCACTATCTGTTTACTTCTTGCTTGAATTACATAACTTTGGAAGTTTTTATTTTTAATAATATTGGGTCTGGTTTCTGGTTGTTCAGGTTCTTCCGTGTTAAGATAGAGTATAGGTAACTTCCTAATTGTCTGGTTTCCTTGCAAACTACAGTTGTCGATGTGGTATCTTTGCTAAGATTCACTTCACTCACTTCACAGTCACTTTCGAATAATATCTTTTCGATACACGCCCGATGCGTTGGATTCGAATGCGTCTACGAAGGTGTTCTTTTCGTTAACGGTTGAAACCGAAAAAATTAAACTTTCTTTTAATTTCCGAAACTTGTCCTACCGACTGCGCCAGTTACGTCTCGTGTTGAGGCGTTTGGATTTTTAAAAAACAAATATTATACTTGTACCTATTTAATAAAAATCCTTTTTATTTATTACAAACAATTTATTGTACTTGTAAACTATCTATAACAAATAATACGTAAACTACTAATGTACTTGTAGATGTTCACGGAGCGAGCTTCTGACTACGACTGCGGAATAATGGCTCTAAGCCTCTACATCTAAAGAATGCTTACTCAGCTAACATACAGTAAACGTTAACATTATTTATATAAACTAGGCGTTATTTGTGGATATAACTTATATACATACTGTAGGTTCTGAAATGCTTCGTTTTCCAGTTATGCACCATTATATTATTATTTTTTTAATACTTAATTATTATCTTTGATTGTAGGAAATATATTGAAAGCAAATTTTGGATACATATTTGGTAAGGCATCGTTTTTATTTACAAAAAACCAAAACTTTTTAACATAAGACAGCCGTTTATAATTTTTAATGTGAAATACCTCGAAAACTGCTAACTTTACAAACAAATTTCAAAAAACAAAAAATTACCTTTTTTATTAACAATTTTTTTCATTTTTCCTGTAACTTAAAACTTAACCCAGTTATTGAATTTAAACTAAACAATTTGTATCTTCTTAATTGTCCATAATATCTGAACGTTTATAGTTTTTAGAAAATAACTCGGTTTTCTTTTGAGTTACAGAAATAATACAAAAAACCCGTTATGTTTATAAAGATAGAGGTTTCGATAAATTACAAACGGCCGCCATTTTGAAAATGTAAGAAAAAACATTTTGGCTCTTTGTACATGGGTAAAACATATACTAAATATGTATCCAAAATTTGTGTTTAATATCCCCTACATCCAAAAAGTATTAAGTATTTTGTAAAAACAACATGGTGGATATTTGTATGAACATCCTTATATATAATTCTGTAAGCGAAATTTTAGATTCAAAATTGTGGGAATTTGGTAAATCGGAGAATAATGGGAGGGGAATCAAATTAAAGGTATCGATCCAAGGAACGAGGGAAAAATATAAGTTTTTTTCTAAAATTAAAAACTAAGGGGTTTTTGAGGTCCCCAAAAACGAAAAATCCCCATAAGAAATACATGAGAATTTAAAAACGTCTGCTTTGTTTACATTAAAACATTTGGTATTAAATAAATAAATTAAAAACATAAAACAGCTGTTCTGTAAAATAATATGACAGTTAATGTAAATTATATTTTTAAATGAAATCTGCTACTTATTAACATATAAAAGATACACGTTGACACACTTATAGAAGAGAAACCTTATAAGTGTATGGCTGTTCTATTAACTTTTTATACACCTATACTAATATTATAAAGAAGTAAAGTTTGTCTTGTTTGTTTGTATGCAGAGGGTAATCTCTGGCACTACTGAACCGATTAAAAAAATAGTTTTACTAATAAAAAGCTACACTTTCCCTGAGTAACATAGGCTATAATTCATTTCGACAAACCCCTTTTTTTATTTCAATATTTTGAAATTTAGTCGGAAAAAAATCTTAGGTTAGGCCTAGAATGATAAACCAACACATGTATTATTATAGCAGCCAATTGAATAAAATAACTGATAATAATATAGCTGTTTGTTCCAATATTTCCATTAACAGCTGATTTCAAAATTTGAAGCAATTATTTTTTTATTTCTAGCTTTTAGGTTAGGGTTTTAAAGTGTAGACCTTAGCCTTGCTGGTTCTTTTAACCATTATTATAACTGCTGTTATCAAATATAAGAAATAATTTGATTTGAACATTTATCCTTATTTATCATATTAGTTTTGAGGTTATAATTAATCGTACAACTTTATTATAAAACATTTGTTTTAGAAGGTTCCATTGGGGGTTGGCGTGCTGAGCACGCAGGGGTTCCCCTAGTTTTTCTTTATATTCACTAGTAGAAAACGTACTGAAGTTTTTCAGTTTCTTCCTGAATCACCCTGAATAATTGCAAATTTCAAATACATAGGTTTGTCTCAATAACTGAACAATTTTATATATACGCCTAAAATTTTTTATCTTAAACCGTTTTTACCAAAGAGAAGAAAACTACATAAAATCAAACCTACAGCCAACTTCAAAAAGTTGAATCAAACAATAGTAACAATAATTGAAAATAAAAATAGCATTTAAAGAAATTATAAACAAAAGATCTCTGTAAACGGTTCACTCTGCACAACTAGTTTACATTTAAATTACGTTCAGTGAAACTATAAAACTTTATGTCAGAGGGTTTATTCTTAAAATGAAAATAAAATACAGTTAGAAAACTTCTTCGTAGAGAAACTGTTAAAACTTATCAAATTTACTCTTTCAATTTGCACAACATTAAATTATATCTCCCTTTTCATGAACATTTGTATTAAGCAAACTAGACATTTAATTTAAGATATGTAACTTCTGCAGTACATTGTATCTTAAAATAAATATTTTAAGTAATTTAATTATTAAAATTGTTTTTTTTTTCTGAATTCAAAAGGAAGAGATGCTATCTGTATATAGCATTAAGACGTTCCAAAAGGAAACTTAATTTCCTCCAGTTTACACAATTTGAGAATATCAAAGTATAAAGTCACAGTCAGCCGACTGGTTTCACTGCAGTTTTGTGTGTTCTTATCAAGTCCGTAGCCAGGGGGATGGGGGTTTGACCCCTAAAACACCGAAATTTAATAGTAAAAATTAATACTAGGTTTAAAAAGTGCAAATTAAATTATAAAATAGACAACATAACAGAAGATCCAGCAACATATTTTACATCATTGTGCATTGCATGCATACTGATATTTAGACTTGCTTGATTGAACTACAACGTACAATACACATGGATGCAGTAGGTTACAGGCTTACTCTCTTGTGAACTTGATCTCATCTATTAAATAAGAAAACTATGAAGGTTCAACAAAAATACTTTACTCTAACAAAACAAAACCATTCATCATCCTTACATCCTATAATATTTCACATGGGTAACTATATCAAAATGTTAAAAATAAGCATGTAAATTGTTATTTAACACGTTCACTGCTATGCAAATTTCGTATTTCCTATGCTAGGAGCTGACCTTTTATTTCTTATATTTATAGCCTAAATGATTAGAAATTACTTTATTTTGTATTTTTGAAACGTTTACGTAATAATCGCCTATATTTTAAAGCGGACGCACATGTGCGTTCTTTAGCACATAGGCTTAAAATTGGCGTGCAAAGCACGCAATGCTCTGTGTATTGAAAATTCTCAAAATACGGGGTTGGCGTACAAAGCACGCAATGCACTGAGTATTGGAAATACTCGCAATACGGGGGTTGGCGTGCGAAGCACGCAATGTACTGTGTACTGAAAATACTGTACTCCTTTTTTTTCTGTACAAGAAATGAGGCCTAACATTGGGATTATTCTTGTAAAAACTGAAAACATTACATTTGAAGCGGTGGAATATTGTATTTAACAGAAAAACGATTGTCTTTAACCCTAGAATGGAAAGCATTAGTAAATTTTACGACTACCCTCAGTGTTTTAGTTAAAACTCCTAGGTTTTGGGGATGACGGTACTGTCCTTCTAGGAATTCCATCACTGTCGGTAGTCAAGGTTAGTGTCATATTTACAGTCGAGGTTTGTGGTTTATTCTTTTCGTGTGAGGCCGGTAGTCGTAATTTTTACTAATGCTTTCCGTTCGAGTGACTTTTATTAGAAGTGATTAGTTTTAGTTTTTTAACTTTCCTGCCCTTGTTTTTTATGTTATAGTGTTTAGGTTTTTGAAAATAGTGTACTTATAAATAGTTTTGTAAATAGACGTTAAGAATGACTCTTTATTCATCGGAAATCGACCGTCTGATCAATGAAGTAAGTGATGTAAATAGTTATGACTCGGATAAATTACGGTGGCCAATGTGTATTTTCTATGGTATGCTAAACATGGCTGGAATAAATTCCTGGATTACACATAACTGTGTGTTAAAGATGAAAAATGAAAAACTTATCACTAGGAAGAAGTTTTTACTTGAGGTGTTCAGAGAATTCGTCACACCATGGTTGGAAAGAAGAATACAAATTCCAACAATTCAACGAAAATTGAAATCACTCATTGTTGACGTCATGCACAAGGAAATCGGTAGGCCAAGACCTGTCCTCCAGCAACCGAACCCAAACAATAGAAGAACAATTTGCAAGTTTTGCCCGTATCAGAAGAGGCGGATGACAACAAACTGGTGTATTCAATGCCTGCAAGCCTACTGCAATGAGCACCGTGGCCAAATGTGCCACAATTGTGCCGCCGGAATCTAACCAGAGAACTTTGCAGTATGATAATAATTGAACTTAAAAATAATATTATATGAAATTTAACATATCTTACTTTGTTGTTTTGGTTGCAAATTTGCTTAATAGTTTTTGTTTACTTTTTTTTCTTTATTAACAAATTGTCATACAAAAATAAGAAGTTTTAATTCAAATACCTTCAAATATACTACAGTAATTTTATAATTAAAAAATATTATTATTATTATGTAGAAAATAAAGTTTTTTTTCTAATTGTGATCATTTTTTTAATTAACTTTTATCCCTGATAACATATTTATGAATTTTATTTTAGTCGTAAAATTTACTAATGCTTTCTATTAGTGTAACTTTTTGGTAGGTTGGATTCTAGGGTTAAAGTTTCATTGGGAATATGTTTAATAAATAACAAGTGATTAAGTATAAACATTTCAAACTAAAGATCCAATACAAGTCAGGGTCTAGAAGATATTAAAATTTGGTGAGATCTTTCTATATTTTCTAACATTATTTAAAATAATTTATCATTTTGAATATGAACATTTTGAATACCGGTAGTTATAAACTTTGAATTTAATCAGAACAATTTCAATATTATAAACAATTTCCTCCTATGTGCTTAATATGAATAACCTTTTTGTGCGTGATTGTTCTGTGTTGTATTATAAACTTATATACATACATACTTTGTTCTAATCATTTTAATATCATATACTAGTACCATCTTTATATTTTCAATAATTTAATATTTCTTAATTTTTTTTTTGTTGAACAAATCCTTACCAGATTTATTTTTTTGGTGTTATTTTACATTTTTTCTTTTGGGAATAGACGGCACTAACCTCTACCCGAGATTGAGATTTTTCGTTGCTCCACCAATCTTTAAACATTAAACACATTTACTATTGTTTTTCTAGTATAACACTAATAACTTTGGACAATAAATAATTTTGAGTAGTTATTTGTAATATTCTGTTTTGTTATTTTCTTACAGAATATTTAAAATAATAGTAAATTGAGTTGAAATGTTGTACTACAAAAATACGGTTCGTACGTTCACTCTGTCTATACTAATCCAGACACATGCAATGGTGCACATATTTTGTTTTAATATATGCAATCTGAAGGTAAAATGACTACGAAAATGAAAGAACTAGCCAGAGTTGAAAAGTGTTTACCATTTCGTTGTAAATTCAAACATTCTTTAAATATTTTAAATAAAATCACATTTTATCGCAACAATGAAGTGAAATAATTAATATCAGGTCTCATAGCAACTGCATTACATTGAAAAGTTGAATATTAAACAGTTTATGACTCGTTCATTCCTGCTGAACACACTAGGCATCATCTGTACGTTGTATAATAGATACGGGAAATATCTGCCTTGTTCAGGTAGTTACTTCAGGGTATCATGTAACGGGTATTTTACTATACAAGAGAATAACAGTATCGGAACCGCTCTTAGATGAGCTACTGCAGTGACTCTTATGATGAAGACCTGAGATCAGGCGTGAACGATTATTTTGTGTTATATTATAAACTTACATACTTTGTTCTACTCATTTTGATATCATTTACCATCTTTATATTCTAATTTATTTTATTTTTTAAATTAATTTTTCTTGATCAGTTCTTTACCAGATTTATTTTCTTTACGTTATTTTATATTGTTTCTTTTTGGGAAAAGACGGCACTAACCTCTACCCGAGATCGAGATTTTTCGTTGCTCCACCAATCTTAAAGACACTTAATATTGTTATTCTAGTATAACACTGATAACTTTGGAAATTAAATAATTTTGAGTTATTTTCTTAGAGGATATTTATACTAATAGTAAAAAGGATGAAATGTTGTACTTTCTACCAACTGTTTGGGAAATTGGCCCACTCACGAAGATGCTGAATAGCTGCCTTCGTGTACGAAATATATATATGAATAGAATTAGTCTGAACCTCAGTCACCAGACCAGGCTCACCCATTGATTTGTTCCGCAAGCGGAACAACATCTCGACCTTGCGGCCTCGGATGGGAAGCTTATACTGCGGTAAAATTCCACACGTCAATACATTATATAAATAAGTCACAATTATTATAAAATATTATATTATTACATTTATTATTCAAATAAAATGATGTTCAACAATAGTCGCGTATCCAAGGTTTCCCCAACAAATACAAATCAATCATCATTCTTGTTCTGTGCTTCTTGCACTATGTTCCTCCTACTCGTCACTGGTACTTCCGTGTATATCGACCTTACTTCACTCCTGTGTTGTTGCTGTGTTGAAGCCCCCTCCTAAATCTCCAAAACCTCCCGAACCCCCACCAGAACCGCACAACCCTCCCGAAACTTCGAAGAAGAGGAGAAACCAATCAAAGTCAAAAACTACGAAAACTTAGGAAAAGGAAGAAAATTCTCGTATTATTTTTAGACTGCAATGCATGTTCCATTCGTATCATAATAGACTGCAAGAAAGACACTGTCGGCAGTCATACGATCATTACATTTAGTACATAATATGTTTTAAATGCTATGCAGGTTGATTTTACTCTGCTTCAGTTACGCCGTTATTGTAAGAGTTGTTCAATCATACCATTTCCTTATCTAAATGTGGATAAATATTGAAACGTTGATTTGGTAAATGTGCATCTTAAATAAAACATGAACTCGTACCTTTAAAGAATGTTAGAGCAATTTACTTAAATGTAGGATTTTACTTTGTAATGTAGAAACTCTTGTAATTTTGTTTCTTTCAGAAAATAATTTTTTTCTGGTATGCATACTAGTTTTGATCACTAATACCAACTAGTTATTAATGACAATTAACTATGATTTTTTATTAATTCAATATTTTAGAATATTCTACGCATTTTAATAATCTTACTACTACTCCCAATATGATTATATTTTATTTTTTAATTTACAACAGCAAGTGAGAAACCGTTTTTTATAAAAAAAAATAATAACTGGTTTTTGGGTGTTTTTGTCCAAAAAAAAGGATTGTTTTTCCTTTTAGTTATCGAGCTCCACGTTGTGTATGCCAATTTATAATAGTCTTTCTTTTATATTATTGTAACAATATTAAATAATATAGTCTTCTTTTATACAACTTTATAATGCTTTTATTTAAACTGTTATTTTATGTTACAATATCTTTGCAATTTTATTTACCTTCAAAATTAAATATATATATAGCACTTAAAACATTTGATCAATTAAATTACTACTTATAGTTTTACAATATATTTTTTAATAATATCTTATATCTCGGGTCTATTTAGTTCGTGGCTACGTTACGCCACGATGTGCCATTATTAAATGTGCATATTTATGATTTTAATATTAATTATCTTATTTTCTAAAATGTATCTAAATTATAAAAAATGGTTTAAAAGTTAGTTTGTGCTGGAAATTAATAATTTTATAAGTTCAATTTTGAAGAGTTCACTTTAAAATATAAGGCTAGATATTACCTCTACTTAGGTTTAAACTTGTTATATTCTTCTGTTGTTTAATGGTTTTATTATTCTGTTCAAATTTATTCAAATTTCTGCCTGGAAAGTTTTATAGTTTTCAGTTCTTTTTTTTAAAACGTGTATATCCTGGGTAGGTTTAAACAATACTGAACAATACTTTGGTTACTTTTAAAAACATCTGTTCTACAATTAAAACTGCCATCTAATCTCTTGTCTGTTTAGGCATTTGGCTTGTATTGGAAAAACTTACAATTATCTGCCAAGTCTTGTTTTCACCATTTTTTTACAACACATACCTTTTCTTGTTATTATTTTTTGATTTTTAATATTTGAAATGTTTTAAAAGTTATAATTTTGAAATATTCATTCACCTATATCACACTCCCTTATATTGTCACTGCCTCTTTTAGTGGTTATCGATTTATCATATGGATTCACTTTAGTTTCTTTATTAGACTTACACTTTATAATCTCAGCTGTTTTAGTGTTTACATTTTGTTATTTTAAAGTTAATTTACAATCGCCATTATTTCTTATATCCTAATTTAACTATATATTATGCTATTTTATACATTCAAACTATTATCTGCACATTTAACAAATTTAACATTATTTACAATTTTGAAAATACGATCGAATCTAAATTTTGAGGTTATGCTTTAACTGTTTCTTAAAAAACATTATTATAAGAACAAAGGTAGGTTTAACATTTAAAATAGGTTAATTAGTTCATTTTTTAACTGTATATTTATTTGTCTTCAAAATTCTGCTAGGCTAGGCCTAATTTCTTCATTTAAAAAATATATGAAACTTCACATTTATAAATGAAATTAATTCTCAGTCATTTAAATGTTACAATCTATACAGGCCTAATTGACATGTTTGGTGCAAATTTGTTCAAAATCGTTAGAATAGTTTTCTCTCTAGCTTTGTACACATTAAGACGTACAGACAGACATTTTGTAAAAACCACTGTTTTGGACTCAGGGTTCCCAAAACGGATATTTCCTCAAAAAGCTCAACATCGATTTTTTTGCGATCACTGTACTTTCTCTACACTATACAGTGAGTAAGTAAAATGCCAGCAGAGATCAATTTATTCTGTGAATACAAAAACTCGAATTTGTTTTAGTGATATATGTATATAGCTAACACTGTCAACAAACGATAACCTTTCGCGAAAACGATTTCAGCCAATTTCATGAAATTTCCTTTTGGGTACGAGAAATTACTCGGTGCTGAACCCATCTTTAGGAAAATTCGACAATGGCCACTAATAGTATAATCAAATTTACTAGTTTATTTTACTAGCGTTATTTAATCACGTTGTTAGTGTTGAGTTTTCAGCTGGCCTTTCAATGTTTCAGCGGTTGGAAGAAAGATGTGAGTTGTGTGAATGTTTGCTCTTGACTGAATTTCAACAATCAAAAACACTGTTGTTATAGAAATATATTAATAGTGTAACGTCCATCAACAACTTCTATCATTTATTTTACCGACTTACAACCTTTCTGTATTTAACCTTCACCCAGTCCCCAAATAGTTATCCTTTTCTCCGCCAGACGTCGACTCCGTACGGTATCTGCTTTAGATACACACTGCTTTAGAATGCCATAGCATTTTTGTAATCCGATAACCGATCAGCTGTCTCTTTATCTCGTCAAGTAAATTTCGCTTTGTCATGAGTTTGTGTAAAGCGTCGGCCATTAGACCGTTACGAACGAAAACTTTTAGACGCTGCCAAGTGGTAGTAATGTTACTAAACTTTAAATAATTTGATCGGGGTAACGTGTGTCGCTGAAGAACATGAACTACTTCTAAACCTTTTGTTTTCCGAATACCAGGTACAATATTTCAGCTTTACCTTAATAATTATAAAATATTACTTGTAAAACTTAATTAGGTTATTTCCACTATTGGTTCATGTACAACTTCCTAACTCATTTTGTTCAATTTATTAGAGAAACCTATGTATTTCTTTTTTTACAACAGCCTAAACTTTAAATGTAATTCTTACAGCCTAAATTTTTAAATGTAAATCTTACAGCCTACAAAACTATAAAGCCGATATCATTTTAGTTATTGTCAAAGCCTAAACATTTCCACAAACAAGCCTAAAGTGTTATGCATTAATTAACTATAACTGTGTAGTATTTCTGCAGTGTAACAGATATTGAAAACTTTTAATAAGCTATAAGCAAAATATATTGCTGATATGTAACTAAACGTTAACATTTCTTTTATGTTACCATGTGGCTTACCTAACATGTACAGACAGTGTTATGCAACATTACGCATGTTATATTAACCATCACAATCTATGTAGCAATTTGCTATCTGTGCTACAAAATTCAATAAAACAGCCAACTCAAAGAACTATCATTTTATGCTTATTTAAATAACTGCAAGTTTTCTAAAAAGGAAATTGTTATCTGTGTTATACAGTTAAACTGGTCCAACTGCAGGGGATGTTTAATGCAATGAGATAACCTGCAACAACTACAATTAGAAAAGGCCTACCTTGCAACTGAAAATTGAATATATAATCAGAATATTTCTACTGAGTTTTAATTAGAGACAGAAGTTAATTTAAAAATGAGAACTATCTGCATTTGTTCTTTTCTTTATGTTAAGTGTTAAATAGGCTGTATTTTGAAAATAATTTTGCATATGTGTACTATTTAGGATATGTTAGTATTAAATAAATTGGGAGGAGCAAGCTAGCACATTTCGGACTTCAGCCCTAAGGGCTACACTTTAGAAATTTCACACCTTTTTTTTTTATATATAGAGAGACGTCTCATAATAAATTTTGTCTATTTATTCAATTATTTATAATTACCTCTTAGAGTTGGCCAACGACATATATATATATTTATTCTTAAAACAAATCCATGGTATTTCATGTTAAAACTTTGTAACTTGTAAATCTTTTGTATAATTTCTGTAATTATTATTAAAAGGGAGGGTTTTTGAATTTTATTTTTGGGAAGGGTTTTTAAATTAAATTTAATAAAATATATATGTTTTCTTCTTTTTTAAATCTCAATCTTTTTTGTATTAAGGGCATGTTAATTATCTTTTTTGTATTAAGGGCGTATAAACTTTTATTTAACTTGGTTAATAAACCTAAAATTATACATATTTCTATGGTTTATTGAGGTAACCTTAGGTATCCTGTGCATTGTAAGAGATAAGCTGAAATATTCCTGCTTTTGGTGATATTTAAATTCTAAGGTAAGTCTTGAACAGTACCAATCTATGTGGCCCAGTATCGTTTCCGTTCCCTTAATTATTCTTTTTGTAAGATTGGTACAATAGTGACAATTAGTAGTTTATCTACTGTTACAATTTATCAATTTTAAATACATTTAATATTTTAATATATATTTACATTACAATAATAATAAGATAAACATCTTAATACGTATTCTAAGGATAATGTTGGTAAAAAGTATCGACCTACGTTTTACTTAGATCTCCATTTTGAATGAAGTAATCAATGGCAATGTAATTATGCAGAACTTTGGCAACGTATCAAGGTGAAAGCAATTCGTCTGCTGGAGTCTGTGTCTGACGGAAGACGCCTTAATCGTCAAATGCAGAAATTTGACCTCTTAAATACTAAATTTTTTCTTTGTAGGTGAATACATATAATTTACTGCAGAACTGACTACGGTTTATGAAATATACAGGTGAGAAGACATTAAGCAAAATATAGCATTATAACTGTATATATTACAGCATTGATATGCTATTTCAACGGAGTTGCAACAGTACTATCAAAATGCGCGTATTTTACTTTCTGAAAAATCTTTCACCTTTGAGAGATATATATTACTCGTTAATTTATAGTGGACTAACTTATGGTTGTCGTATAGGGGAGGTATTTATATTTCTTATGTTAAACTTATTTTGAGTACTCAAAAACGAATTACTATGATAATTTGTCATTAATCTATAATGGTTCGTTCAATGCCACTTTTAAGATAATTAAAAGCACTACCACAGCAATATCTCTTCATATACAAGGTCCTCAGGATGTTTTACATAAGATGGATGATGGATGATGGGTGATGGGTGATGGGTGATGGGTGATGGATGATGGGTGATGGATGATGGATGATGGTTGATGGATAATGGATGATGGATGATTGATACGCTGTTGTATGTGAGGATGTGTTTGTTTTTGTGCGAGAGTGTTGCTTTGAATTTTCTTTTAAAGTCTATTTTAAATTAGTTTTTAGTATTTCTATTGTGTATATATTTTCCGCACTATATTTTGTCTACGTTTTTAACAGACCCCACCTTTTGCGCTAAAATTTTGTAATTATTTAGTTGTTAATTTTATATGTTATAAGTTTTCACAGCCCGTTTTTTTCTAATCCACGAGGTTTAATAAGTAATATTTATGTTTATATTTTAAATGAGGGTAGCTTCAAAACAGGCTTAGTAAGTCTAAATAAAATACCTACATTTTTTTTGTACAATTGTGTTAGAAAGGTTTATAATTTTTGTTTTCTTTGTTTATTTGTATAAGTTTTTAGTGTTTGAGTTCTATTTTGAATTATTTCCTGTAAATTGTATTTTAGTTTTGTATGTAGTATTTATTATTATTTAATCTTATTATAATTATGTCACTTGATAGTAGTTTGTTACTTTCATGATTTTAATAGTGTACAAGGAGAATAATAGAAAATAAGTTTTTTTTATTTTTGTTGTTGTTTTTAGTTTGTTAATCTAAACTGAAAAAGCTGTAGTTGTGAAGAGTGGTAAACTGATTCCAAATTTAATAAGTTGGTTGATATGGTAGTGAATGTCAACATTTGTTGCTAAGCCTTTGACCAAACAGCTGTTTTACCCAAATTTTCACATCTTTGTGCTTTAAAATACAAATTGTGCTAAATCCATTCTTAGTTATTACTAAATAAGAGCACATCTTTAAACTGTCGTATTTGTATCTTAAGTATTTTTAGCTCCTCATTTATTCTACATCAGTCAGGACAAAGCATGTGATATATAGATATAAATGTATCTACGGAGACACGTAAACTGCCCCGATATTTTAGGTACGTTCGAAATGATGAAACTACCCCGCTCATTAAAGAGGATCAAGAAGGGTCGCCTCGCCAGACCAGAAATGCTGAAATTGCCCCAACTTTCTTCCTGACACAGGCACGGGATATTTCCCTCCGAATTCCCTACGAATAGTTTCATAACCCCTTGCTGTAGCATACCAACTGATTGGAACACATACCAATAAATATTAGGTTAGGTTGGTTTGGTTTTAGAAGACTGTAGTAACTGAAAGAACGCAGTTTGTGGTATTGTGGATTAAATTTTGTGTTTTAGCGTTGTTATAAAGTTTATTGTATTCCAGTTTGTGATAAGTGATTTAGATTACCGCAACAGAGTTCCTAGAAAACAGGGGGGCAAAGAAAAGAAAAATTAGTGGTAGGTATTAGTGGTTAATGACGGATACATGTCATGAAAAAACCTAATGACCCATGTTCTTGGTAAAGACTGAGAGTGCCGACTTACAATTCGGAGGGAAATATCCCGTACCTGTGTCAGGTAGAAAGTTTGGGCAATTTCAGCATTTCTGGTCTGGCGAGGCGATCCTTCTTTATCCTCTTTAATGAGCGGGGCAGTTTCATCGTTTCAAAAGTAAACAAAATGTTGGGGGGCAGTTTCACTACGCCCGTATCTGCATGCTATGTGCGTTCATACAAGTCTAATTTATATTTAGGGTTTTCTTTAAAAAGTAAAGAAACTCACTATCGGATTTGTATGATTTGTAATAGTGATTTACATTTAGTAAGTTACTTAAGTGACTTTGTAACTAAACAAATAGAATCTAATAAGTACATAATTAATTTTGTTCAAAGTGGCCAGATTTATCTTCATAAAGAAGCTTAGACGTCTTTCCAATATACTGTGGGCGACATTTATAAACTTGTTCATATTTATCTTAGCTACGTTTCTAATAATTTCTGTTTTCAGTTCTTTAAAAATTTTTGGTTTGTACAGTACACATGCTCTTTAAAAATCCATTGTGTTTAGCTTCTGGAGACACGGGAGCAGCAAACAGGATATGTAGTACTTGTTAAATAATTACCAAAGATTTCTGGTTAAAAACCTTCCTGGTACACCCGTTAATAGGTCACATTAAAATTATGAGTACTATTAAAAGTATTTGCTATGTTTAAAAGTATGTAAAGTATGTATGAAAGTAGGAATCTGGAAAAAATGACCTTTCAATTGGAAAACCATTATTATAATTTGAAAAAATTTAGTATGTTTTAAATAAACACTACTTCTGTTATACTTGTAAATCGTAACATACTAAATGTGTATACCAAATTTGAACTCAATATACTATCTACTTCTGGAGTTAAGGGTCGGCTCTAGTAAAACAAAAAGCAACCTGCGACTGCCTATAGCGGCGGTAGGTTACGCGGACATTGCTCATCCTAAATCCATTTAAAACCCGCAATTATTCAAATAGCGTTTTTTTTAAATACCAAACTCTTGGGGACAAAATTCTTCATCCGAATGGCTTGGTAATTTTTCGCTATAATTAATAGTTACAACGTAAAAAATATTTAAAATCACCCTATGCCGGCGGTAGGTTTACGGACATTGCTCAGCGTAAATCCATTTAAAACCCGAAATTGTCCAAATAGCGTTTGAAAAAATACCAAATTCTTGGGGACGAAATTCTTCATGCGAATGGCTTGGTAGTTTTTCGCTATAACTAATAGTGACAACATAAAAAAAAATATTAAAAATCAATGTTTTAAATTGCTAATAAATATAAAACAAAATATTTTTCTTAGTTTTTAAAAAGCCATTTGCATACATATTGACCATAGCTTTAAAATGACATATCGTTTATCATTTTCCGATCAAAAATAAAGGAACATTTTGGATTAATTTAACATTGGTGTTATGGAGTGTCAGCCAACATGGCCGACAGCTAGAGCCGACCCTTAAAGTGAGTTTTTGTAAAATAAAACAAAATATCGGATTGTGACTAAACTAACCCACTTTCAAAAAAAGTTACTGAACATTTTTCATTTATCTCAATGTGTAAAATACGACCCTGTAGAATAGCCCACTAGGTTTTCTGTGACATCCTGTATCTCATTTAGCGAATACAATATGTTATGTAAGGTATCCCCCCCCCCCCCCCCAATATCGTCACAATTTATGGTCGCACATGAGATCAACCTGTAAAATTGAAATGCAATAGGGTCTACTGCTTCCTGACTCTGTGTAACTGAACTCAATAACGTTTACGTTTTCTTTATCAGTTCTCCGGATACACTCAGTGCACTCAAGGTTGTACGATCCCACCTGCTATTCAAAGTAAAGTGCATCTCACAAAGTGTCTTCCTTCTACTTAAGTAATGTCTATTGTTTCAACCACCCCTATGCATGTATAAAATAGACTCCACCTAGAAACTGCCTTCAGAATAGAATGTAGTTTCCAAAACGTTTAAATAACGTTTTATTATGTTAACAGATCGTTTGTCATAGTTTAATTGATTGATAGAGCTATTATTGAGGCAAATTAGATTTTCAAAGGCGGATTAGGTTACTGTTACTAGTGTAATAACCATTATTAATCATATACATTACTAGCTGGTCCGATCCGGCTTTGCACGGATAGACAAATCAAAGTTAAATGTATTGTCACAATTGTTAGTCGCCATTCTGAATATTGATTGCTGATTATTAGATTTAGGACTTAACTTCTTCAATATTCCTTTTCGTCGCTAAACCACATATTGAATAGCCGAAACGGCCGTCGCGTCGTTTAGCGACGAAAAGGAATACTGAAAACGGTAAGTCCTAAATCTAATAGTTAAATGTATATTAACCAAAAAAATATATCAATACATATATTATAGTATGTATTTCTTATGGGGATTTTTCAATACTTTGTCCTCAGTAAACCCCCAAAAATTTCGAATTTTTTGAAAACCTTTCTAAGCGAGCACCTAGTGCTCTAGAGGAAGCTACATACCAAATTTCATTGCAATTTGTTCGGTGGTTTTAAGATTTTGTGATGTGTGAGTGGTATTTGGATTATATATATATATAGATTTCCCAAATGTGTCTTTTTTTGTGTCAACCCCATATCTTCCTTAATTCTTCCAATTCTTCATCATAATACTTGAACCAATTATGAATGGAAATGTTTGTAATGGATAAAATGTTTAAAATAGTTTGAAATGTATTTTTAAGTACCTAAAACTAACAGTAAACTTACAAAGTCTTACATATTTATTAAACATGTAATATAAACAGAACGAAAAGCACCACTAAACATAACTAATGTGTTCATATTTATTCCAAATACAAATTTTAAATTTATATATAATTAAAACAAAATAATTAAAGTAAACAGATCTAAGGTATAGATCTAAACTAATGGTTGTCGTTTTATATAACTTGTGTAAATTAGTATTTTATAACTTTAGTTGAATTTCCATTTTTAGTTAATCTAAGAAAATGATGTGTGTTCCTGTAAAGTTTAAAGTGTTTAAGTTAAAAAAAATCTAATATTTTTTTAATCCAACCATGTCCTCTCACAATACACAAAACAAATAATATGTAGATGAACAATCTAAGTAAACTAAAACAATCATGAAAAACCCGTAAAAAACAAAATTAAATTAATGTTTAAACAAAATAGATACTGCCGAGGAGGGATTAACAAATACAAGACACACAAAAGTACCAGTTAACTAACTCCTTGTCCGTGTATTGGAGCCCAGTTATGGAATTCTGGACGAAACAGTGACAATTTCTTGTACTCTACAACCAAAAAACTCGAACAACCCAGACAAACACCTCAATACGTACACATGTACATACATACCATATTTATAGTTACACATTATTCAACTACCCTAAATCATCCCTCAACATAAGCTTTCGAAAGAGGAAACAAAAATTTTTTAGTTTACATTTTATTGCCTGTAATGGAAGACCAAATTGTATATCGTGTGGCACAACATTATCAAATTTGGGACCTTAAAATACCCATGTACTCATGAACAAACTGTTACAGGGTTTGGCAGTTCTATAAAGACCTTCATGCCTGGTTTTATATTTATTAGGTATAAATTTCAATGCATTACTATAGTAGCAACACCTTATATATACATAAGTATCTTAAGGGAAGAATATTTAGTTTTACAAAAAGAGGATAAGAACTTGACCTTCTACCTTTACCACAGATTATCATAATAATAGTTTTTTTCCTACACTTGTTAAGAAAAGTAGCTCTTGTCACACCACTAACAGAACCCAAAGTAGGTGTTTGCCGCACGTGTTAATCAAAGGGAATGTTAATCAAATGGGAGTTTATACTGTTCATGTGCTGACTTTTAAACATAAAACAAGTCAACTGTTCCATTGTTCGTTTATTATTTCCTAACCTGACATTGCTATTATGGATAGTGAGTTGTAGCTGTTAGGCTATTTAAGAGTTGTTATAACTTAAGACGTAAACTTATTTAATAATGGAAATAAGCGATAGTGAAGTTGAATGTGACAATACTCCTCCACAAATAATTGAAACTGCAAGAAATGTAACTTTGAACTTATTACCTTCTAAGTCGCGGGAGAAATATGAAAGACAGTATGAACTATTTCAATAATGGTGCAGTGAAAATTATGTTCATAAAATATCAGAGAACGTTTTAATTGCATACTTTGATGGAAAAATAAGGTTATGAAATTAAGTACCTTTTAGAGTGTGTATTCTACCCTAAAGGCTACAATACAGGTAAAGAACGACATAGATATAAGTAATTATAAAAAGTTAATAGCAATTTTGAAACGAGTAAACGTGTTATTTGTTTTTTATCTTATGTTGTATTAAATAAAATACTGTTTCATGTATTGAAAAACATTTATTTTACTTCTCCACAAATTTTGAAAACGTTACATGTAACACATAGTATAATTTTATGCACAACACGAGCAATATGTCTTTGCTGCATTCAAGAAAATTGCCGCCTCGGCTTCTCTCGTGCAGCAAAATGGCACTTTGAGCACATGTGCACAAATAGATATTTGCGCCTAGTCAATAACATTCAAATGTGATAATTCCATATTCTAATTTTGAATGAACAAACGCGTAATACATCTTGACAAGCACTTGACTAGGAGAAACAAGTTTAAGATAACGAAACTTTCTCAAAAATATATACAAATTTCTCTTTAGACTCTGAATATGTATTTTGCACTGTAAATTTTCATCAACAATAAGGCCTAAATAATACTTTTAGACCGATTCAATCATATATTAATTATATTACTAGTTTACTATATTAACCTAAGATAAAGTTAAGGGTGTATGATTTCTCTTTCCCTTTGTTATAGTTTTTTAATATCTTCTGAAATGTGTTACGTTTTTTAGTGACTCGGTTGGCCGCCAGTTTTCTTTCATGATATATAGTAATTAAACGATTCATACTTTTTATGATTTTAAAGAATTTACTTTCCTCGCGAAGTTTCAAAAGCAGAAGAACGCGAGAGAAAGGCGGAGAAGATTTCCTAATTTAATCTTTCGCCGAGTATGTGACTAAAGTTATAAGCATTGTTTGTTATGCAGATACTGTCCACAGTGTCTGTAGTGTATTAAGGGATCATTGTATACCCTTGATACCATACTTTTTACATTGTATATAAATATGACGTAATTTTAAAATGTATTTTAGTTTAAAATATTTAAAAGCTTATAGTAAGAAAAGTACAATGTAAAAGTACTGTAAATTGAAAATTTTTTCCCAGGTATTCCAGTTCAAGAAAATATTCAGTCAAAGTTTTAGTTTTGCTACACAAAATTCGGTACATCCTGTATTTTTGTATAACAAATAGTAAACTAAATTCATATTTTATTATTTTATTTCTTAAACGCACTGTCGAGATACAGAATTTACAACATTTCTTGAAATACTCTCACCCAATATACATCTACATTAATATTATAAAGAGGTAACATTTGTTTGTACATAGGCTAGAAGTCATTATGATAAAAACATTTTTTATTAGCGAATTTCCATACGTAAGACTCAAGGTCGAGATTAGTATATAAACACCGACCATGGTCCTCAGAACACGTTTTGGGGAGTCATTAAAAATCATTTGTATATCAGATACGGCTGCCATTTGTAACCGGCCGTCAGATGTAATGCAAATTCGGTCATGTATGGCTGTCTAAAGCTATCAGACACTTAAATATACATGTATATATGTGTATATGTGTTCGCACTCTAGCGGCCGCATTCTAAGTCCGATTTGGTAAACATGTATTATAAGTCCGATACGAAAACATAAATTATGAATGTATGTTGCTATTAAGGCAGGTAAAATAAATTAAACATAATTTTAGGTTAGACCTAGAACGATGAACCAACACGTATTTCTTGAATGTATTTACATTTATTACCGTAGCAACCTACTGAATATAATCAGCTGTTTGCTCCAATATGTCCATTGACAGCTGATTTCAAATTTTGAAACAATTATTGTTGTATTTATAACTTTTAGGCTTTCTTAAACAATGCCAACAATCTGTGTTGAACGTAAAAATAGCACACTCTATACTAACTTCTTGGGTTATGTTTTGTTTAAGAGAATGCAAGAACCTTGAAGGTTCTTTTACCCTTTGTTATAAAATATACAAAATAATTTGATTTGGACTTTTAACATTATTTACCATCTAAGCTTTAAGGTTATTATTAATTTTACACTTTTATTAAAGAAAACATATTATATATGTTCTTAGAAAGCTCCAACGGGGTTGGCGTGCGGAGCACGCAGGGGTGAGCCCTAAGAAAAAAGTTAAATAAACATAGGTATAAAAACGCTTAGTTAAGTGGTTAAAGGTAGAGAAATGATTTGGTTCCTAAACTGGAGCATAGCGTCGCTAGTGTTCTACTTCTTTCTAAAACCAAATTGGTCTTAACTAAACAAATTTCAGGAAGCATACAATTCCTGTTTTACAACTCCTTCCATGGATATTTAAAAAAATTAAATAAACTTTTTTATCATTTTTCTTACGAAGGGGTTTCGCTACTGAATTTTTATTGTGGAAATTTCCCAAACTTAAACTAAAATAAATCAAATACACAAGAACATCAACAGTTTTTTTTAGACATTTCTTTAAAGGGATTCGCCACTATTAAGAGTTTTTTTTTATTTTCATATTTTTAACTTTGAAACTATTTTTATATGGCTAAATACAAGTAAATATGAGGGTTTTTTTTTAGAAAAAAAAGTTTTTTTGTCCATATATATGTATTTTTAATTTAAGGTTTAGGTTTTTTTAACGTTTTACGGATTTAAACAAATTTTGTATATTTTTTAGTTTTTCAACTAATTACAATTTTTTATTTTGTAATATTTGAGATATATAAACTTTTCGTAAATAGAAATTACAATATCAGTTCCAGAAAAAAAGTTATAAAGCACCAAACTTAGGTAAAAATAATTTTTCTATGTATATTTACATAGGACTATTTATTTTTATTTTTTGATTTGTTTTTAAGTTGGAGTGTTTTCCATTTGCAAAAATCTTCTAATTATATTGACAAATAAGTGGTACAAATTTCAAAGGCCTAGGTGCAATACTTTGGTATTTATTCAAATCAATGTACAATCAGACAGTGTAAAACCAAACTTGCGGGAAACAGCGATCAAAGTCAAGACACAGAGCTGAACTGGACTTACACTCTAGAATTCTCCTGCTCCACATGTCAGTCATAAATTATAATGGTTATAATGATATAAGCTCTTTTATAATCTTATACTTATACTATCATTTGAAATAAATAATGAAAATTGTCTAAAAACATGTGGTGAAGAAACTTGTATGTAAAATAAAATTTTTGTACAAAAAATTAAAAACCGCAAAATGTAGTAACTTTTTATTTAATGTTTTTACATATGAAATAATGGTTAGAATGACCCAAAATTGTGCACACATACTCACAAAAGTATGTATATTAAGAAGAAAAAGGGCAAAAAAAATTGAAAAAACTTTAAAAAATTGCTTTTATTAGTGACGTATCCCCTTAAGGGTCTGCTGTAGTGGCGGCCATCTTGGATTTGTATCCCATAAGAGCAATGTTAAATTTCAAACCATTTATTTCGTTTAATTTTTATCATAAAATTTTTTGCAAGGTCTCATTGTAAGCACAGTCACAATACGCATCCGTCTTGCAATTTACATTTTTTTTAAATTTGTTATGTAATTGACATTTTGTGAGTACAAAGTTTAAATTTTTTTCCTACCACAATAAAAAAATAATAATGAAAAATAATTTGCAAGCCGGATCAGAAATTTTATAAAGAATATTCAGTTTTTTTTTTCAACACTCAATTACAAAATATAGACTTATAAAATGGTTTGAAATGAGGCAATGTCAGCGCAAGAAATTGCACTGTTTAGATAGGGATATAGTGAGAGGCGCTAGCGTTTCCTGTTGATTTCTCGTTTACTGGAGCAGACCCTTAATAACAAGAGACAGAGAGTTTATGTATTCTCCAATGCATTTATTGTTCCATTTTACATTTTATTTGTGGTTTGGTAAAAAAAAACAAGTAGCAAAAATAAAAGTTTCTTTAATTTATCCCATCCATCTGTAAAACTGAGCGTCGTCTAGCATAATAGTTTCAATGAGATCAAAAGCCACCGTAAGCATAGTTCACAGTAAAAGTTATAATACTTAAAAACATTGTAACGTATATTGTTTGGTGAGGACAAAACTTCATCTTCATTTTTAATGAACAAATTATACACTTTTCTGTACTACTTGCAACTTGTTAGTTTAGAAGTGGTTCTTTTAAAGACTTTTAAATTGTTTCTGTCAACTTGTTTTCGTGACTTTAAAGCTGATGAGCCTCCTCGACTAACCGTTCTTACTTCTCTTTTAAACGGCTCAAAATAAATTTCTACTCTAACTACTTAGTTCCGATTTTCCATACTTAGTTACAATCGTTGAATTAAACTCTTACTACATAAGTCGTAATTAAGGAAACATTTCATACAATATGATTGCAAAATGATTATAAATTTTAAGCAGAAAATATAGAATATTTTAAGGCGAAAATTTAAATTACCACCCTACGCCAAATTGCGGCAGAGGTCCTCAGGGCTACAGAATACGGTGTCCGGACTGTGTGCGCACACATCATTAAAGCGGAAATATGCGCACCCTAGGAATGATTTCTACTTGATTAGGGGTTTACAGGTCTTTGCAAATATTTTGATGCCGGAAATTTGCGAACACTCTAACTTCGCGGGGAAGAAACAACTTATTTATTAACACTTTCCGTGCGGGCCTGAAATCACCTTCTTTACCTGTCTGACGTACAACTTTTTTGTTTTAATTATGAACATATTTTGTTAAATTTATGCTAATAATAATTTTTTATTATTGCTTTATTAGCGCATTTCCATAGGAAAAATGAGCTATTGCAGTGGCCCTTATGGTGAGACCCAAGGTCGGGAGTAGCAAATGAGCACCGATCATGGTCCCCAGAACACGTTTTGGGGTGTCAAAAAAATTCATATATATATATATGAATTCGTTAGCCAAAAAAATCCAACAACCGGAAGTACGTTTTTTGACCGGAAGTAATTATTTTTGAGATTTTGACTAGGAGAATGAAATTTTTTGAGTTTTTTCTGAAAATGTAAATGTAGGATGTTATTCTGCACATTTTGTTTTTTTTACGCAACCTTATAGCTCGCTTGGTTCCCCCAAAATCGACCAAAACGTAAAATACCATAAAAGTACCCGGTTCGAAGCCAAGTGGTGCAAACTCGCGAGGCCACTAGGCGTAAACTAATTCTACTAATATATTGCGTACACACAGACAGCTGTTCAACGCCTTCATCGTGAGTAGACCTATTTCCCAAATTGTTGGTTGAAACCCTAAAACATAGGCATTACAACGAACCCCTACGTTGGCTGCTCCAATTTTACAACGGAACAATTCAACGTGTTCTTTTGTTGTATAATAAGTTACCTACTGGAAGCCTTTAGCCAAAATTTTACCTTTAGCTTAGGTGATGCAACTGGGTGTCTGATACCTATTTCTATAAGTATTTCGACTGACTCTAACACTTTAAAATAGCTTCCAGAAATTAATAAGTTTACTAGCTCTGAATTTAATTTACGAGAACTCTTGATTATTTTTGATCTCAGGGAAATGAGAACAGTGGAACAGCCCTTATAACTTACCTTATTTATGCTTTGATTATTTCTACAGCTAATCACATTTATTAGACTATTTCTAATAAAGGAAATTATCATGAATGGATAACTATAAAAAGGTAATTGATTACTCTCAGTATTTCAGTATAAAATTTAATAATTAATTTATTCAAAAATCAAAATCAAAACTTTTTCAAAATTAAACACAAACAACTCACTTTTCTCACTGTCTGCTTGTACATACAATTTCTATCCAATATTAATGTTAAACCTATAATTATAATTTCTAATAGGCTTGGCAGACAGTCTAATTTTATAATCAATTTAATTTTAATTTATTTGAATTTAATTTATTTACATTTATTATTTAAATTTAGGGAATATCGATTTTACATTTATTTAATTTATGATTTGAATTTAATTTGAAACTAACCTCTCTCAACCAGTACTTTAAATATTTTTATTGAATTTACTCAGGCAATTAATTAAAATGGGGGACAACGTATTCTCGTTTACACAGACCTTAATTCAGCGTTTTTCACCTCCGGTTTTCCGTGATGGATGCCGCTATGTTGATGGGCTGGTGCTGGAGCTGATATGATGCTGTGTCTGGTAGCCTGGATTTTCTGATTTAAAGTTGTTGGGTTGATATGATGGCTACAGATGTACTTGAAGAGCAGATCTGGTAGAATCTAGTAGAGTTACAGTTGATCCTATTTCTTCCTTGGTTCGTGAGAAGTGAAGTTCCGTTTAGAAGATCATGTCCTGAAGGATTGCCTATGTCGTCTCAGTATCGCCAAATAGAGTTATTTTTGCATTAACTCATTTGGATAGGCCGTAGAGTTACTCCTGAAGAACTACTTCTGACTTGTAGTTTATATTTGAAAGTTATTTAAGTTAACGAAGAAAAAATATAATAGTAGTGCTCGTGATACTAAAGTTTTTTAACATAACACGTAGTATACGAACTGGTAGAATAATATTTGCTGCAGAGTGACGTGAAGTCTACATTCGTAACAATTTGAATCTAGAGTGAGTTTTAGAGCGAATGAGTCCTTGGATTTTCCGCGTTCAAGCCTTTATACACTTCGTGACGTCATTTCTTACATGCCTTTTCCCTCATTTTTTCAGTATACTAATTTTCCTCTTGTATTAACTTTTTTGGTCTAGAAATATGTTTAAATTCGCACTGGTTAATTTTATCTAATTTTCTTCTTTTCTTTTTCTTCCATTTTCCTGGAAAACACCAATTTCCCTGGTTAATTTGGTTGTTAGTTGACGCCCCTTTCTGTAACCGCGACTTCATCTCTTCCACTTTGGCCATTGCATCTTACTTGTTTTTGATTTCTCGCTGTATCTTTTTTTCCTCTTCATTTTTCCTTAATTTTCCTTTTTCACATTTTCCAGATTGTTTTTGGCTATCCGTACGTTTTTGAATCGTGTCTGTACTGTGATTTTTGCGCGTGCGCGGCACGTCTACGCTTTTCCGCGACTTCCGCGACTGTCTTTCGAGTTCAATGTCTTTTTTGTTTGTTTACGCCGATTGTCTTTAACACCTGTACAGTTCTAACACTTTTCACCATTTTTACTTATTTTTTCTCTTCTGGGACTTAGCCTACAATCGCAAAAAAGTTCTTTGGGGTTTTTTATTTACTACGCGAAAAATGTTTAAGTTACTGGTTTCCTAACGATACAATGTTAATCTAACCCTAAATCTCTTTACTTTATTATTATTTAAAATTCAAAAATTCAACTTTTATTACTTTAAAAGGCGTGAAAACTCTCACCATTTTATCTTAATTTAATTTTACTTTTTGTTCCCTTTTTTACACAGAACTATTTATTCTCTAATAACTCTTGTGAGTGGAAACCTTTGATTTTAATTACTTCTCCCTTTTTAGGGTGTGTGAAATTTGACACTTGAGCTAACTTTTTTATTTTCAATAATTTAACTTTTTCTTATTTAACCTTTTATTTTTGTCTACTTATGTAGATTCCAAAAATGTCTGACTTTTTCAGTTTCGAGTTAAATTGACTTTTCCCTTAACTTTAACCCCTGTTTACTTTGGTAGTGTTACCTTTTACGATTTGAAATTCACACGGCCGTAACTCACGCGTTTAGCGCTACGTATTAAACCATGAAAACCACAAATGCATAAAATTCCTGGATTCCTTTATTCCCCTAAAACTCAGCTACTTTCAGGCTAAGTCAGATTTCCTTTCTTGACGTGTCCTAGATCAAGGTTCATCTTGGGAGATAAGCCTTGCTCTGATTTAACTTGTATTTTTGACTAACAATTGACACTCACCGAAGTCCGGCCTTGAAAACATCGAATTTTATAATTTAATATAAAAACCGATTTTTCCCGCCTTACAACGGCTAATATCCGTTGTAGCATATAAACTTAATTTTGGAAATTTGCTCAACTCACGTCAGCGATCCAGCTGCGTGGTCGAATTATTATTGGTTTTTAATGACTTCCCGTATAGTACATGTACTACATCCGTAGGTTAGGTTAGGTTAGGTTACAAGGAGAAATCGATTATCAGAGCCACCAGGACAGAGTAAAGGTGAGGACACAGTTTGTGAATTAAAGGGATAATAGTTTTATGTAAATTCTGGTCTAGAATCAGTTTCAGTGGGTTGATCTATTGGGAGAGATTAAATATATATATACATAAGAATTCATATTTGGGAGTAGAAATTTGTACTCAGTTTTGCCCGTAGTGTAAAGTAAATGATTTACACTAAGGTTGATTTTAGTCTTCACACAGTGTAGCATCAAACGTAATATAATAGATCTTCAGAATAAAATATATATGTTTATGTATCTTTATATGTATGGTAGGCCTATATCTTTGTACCCTCTCACTTAAAGTTAGAGCCAAGCGAGTAGCCGCTTCGAAATAAATGGGGATTGCCCCTTCGTAATAACATACATTTGATGTTATTATCTTAACTCATCCTTCATCAGTTATTGTTTTTACAATATTGTTGATTGTTTTTACAGTTACACCATCCGATAAGGAATCAAAAGAGCTAGAAAAAAGGTGTCTTGACATTTTTTTGTTAAAATGTACGATTTTGGCGCAACTTAGGTTTGAAATGTTCAAACAGCCGCCATTTTATAACGCTTAAGTGGATATAATCGTTTATTTTTCTTGACATAGATCATTGTTAGCTTAAGCTTCATGCAAAGTTTGAACTCAATCAGTCCAACATTTCTCTAAATATGAATTTTTTTTTTAAAAAAGGCGGCTAGAGAAAAAACGGAGCATTTTAGACCTAAGTTTATTGGAACTTTTCATTTTATTTTGATGTGGGGAATTATGCTCAGAATTCTTGGAACCATTTTTCTGTACACCCTATATAACAAAACATGTATACACAATACTTAATGTTTAAAATACTTTACAACGAACAACAAACTACTAGTTTGGCAGTACTACACTATTTCGTAAAAAAAGGTCGTCGTCTACAAACATCAGTTGAGAGTCGTAAAGTATATTTACGCCAATTATAGAAATTATTTATTTAGGTCTGGCATAAACAAACAATATGTACTAATTAAAATGAAATAAAATGTTGTCAACCGTTTGAATTAGTTGGGATTATAAAACTCAAACGAGTCTAATTAAATGGAATGAAATAACAATTTTAATCGGTTAATACCACATCAGGCTACTTCATCACTTAAATGTTCATCTACTCCGGATAGTTTAAACATAAACTGTAACTATAACAAATGGAAGCAACATTTTGTATAGTAAAATATAATTTTTTAGTACTCGTATCTATAATCGGATATTGGTTTACAACTGCTGTTTAATAAATTCCAATTAGCCCAGTCGGTATAGGTTACAACTACCAGTAATTTGCAATACGGCTGATTTTTTTTATAAGTACCTTAAAGTATGTAGATTAAAATAAAAAAAAGTTTACCAGTTTATCGATTTCCCGAAGTCGAAAAAAACAAATCGATTATCATTTTTTTTTTTTGATTATCCTTAATTTTTCGAGCTGGGATGAAGATAGAGAAAAATAAAACATACCTCCGTGTATGGGAGGTATTTTTCAACAAAAAAGAACATATGTACTGTATTTATTTCGTCCGAGCAATGGTTTGTTTGGAAAAAATTCGACAATGCAGGTATGTATTTTGCAGCAGGGGAAATCACTAAAAGGGGACATCTTATTCATGTATGAAGCGTTGGCTCATTCTAAATTGGCTGAATTTTAATATATCGAATTGAAACTAGACGTAGGAGTTAAAATATATATTTTAAATATTTAAGCTGAGTCTCAGCTTGTTATCTTGAAAATGACCCGATCTAGAAGTTGATTTCGATTATCGATTTTAGGAGTACCGGACCCACCAATTCATATTAAACAGCTCCAGTTTAGAAACTTTTTAAAATATCAACCTGAAAGTTTTTTACAAGTTAAATATATAGATTCAAACAAGATCAAGGAGTATAAACCTTTTTTATTATTTACTTTTCAAAGCACAAGTAACTTAAAAAAGTATAATTTTAGACCTTTTTAGATTTTTCATCAAAACGCTTGAGTTAATCAGCTGCAGATTAGCCAATTTTTTTAAATATAGTTTTTAAAATAAGTATAGCAAAAAACAATTGTGTTTTTAACGTATGTACCAATTTTTAAATCGATATGTTCAAAAATGTCGAAAATGGAGTCGTTGAATCCAAAGATGTTATAGTTAAAACGAGATATTGAAAACAGAAGACTATTTTCAAGCGCCTCGGTTTTAAAAACAGCATTACAAAAATCGTTTATACTTACTAAGAATATTTATACTGGTGTACTCAACTATTTATACTGGTGTAAATCAAATTTTATGTTGATATTCCAAAAATTGACGAAACTGGAATAGATTGAAATTAGTTCGTGGGTCCGGTACTCCTAAAATCGATAATCGAAATCGACTCCTAGATCGGGTCATTTTCAAGATAACAAGCTGAGACTAAGCATAAATATTTAAAATATATATTTTAACTCCTACGTCAAGTTTCAATTCGGTATATTAAAATTCGGCCAATTTAGAATGAGCCAACGCTTTATATATGAATAAGATTGTCCCCTTTTAGTGATTTCCCCTGCTGCAAAATACATACCTGCATTATCGATTTTTTTCCAGACAAACCATTGCTCGGACGAAATAAATACATATGACCTTTTTTGTTGAAAAATACCTCCCCTACTCGGGGGTATCTTTTATTTTTCTCTATCTTTATCCCAGCTTGAAATATTAAGGATAATCGAAAAAAAATGATAATCGATTTTTTTTTCGACTTTGGGAAATTGATAGACTGGTAAACTTTTTTTTATGTTAATCTACATACTTTAATGTACTTATAAAAAAAAATCAGCCGTATTTTAATTACTGGAACCTTTGGTCTAAATTTACCCCTACCGACTGGCCTATATGTGTAATAAACTCTGTTACCATCATTTAAATGTTAATAGTCACTGTGTTATTAGCGAATTTCCATAGGAAAAATGAGCTATTGCAGTGGCCCTTATGGTAAGACCCAAGTTCGGGAGCAGCAAATGAGCACCGATCATGGTCCCCAGAACACATTTTGGGGTGTCATTAAAAATCATATATGTATTTATAATATATATCATATATCTGTTCGCACTCTAGCGGCATATAAGCATTTTAAGTCCGATTTGGTTGAAATTTGGTACACACGTTGGTTGTCTACGTCGCTCGGACTAGTTCGTTAGCCAAAAGAATCCAACAATGGGAAGCACGCTTTTTGACCGGAAGTAACTATTTCTTTAGATTTTTCCCACGAGAATGAATTTTTTTTTTGAGTTTATTCTACAAATATAAATGTAGGATGTTACATTTTGTTGTTTTACGCGACCTTGTGGCTCGCTTGGTTCCCCCAAAATCGATCAAAACGAAAAATACCATAGAAGTACCCGGATCAAAGCCGTGTGGTGGATTCTACCGTGGGGTTAGCGTGCGAAGTTGAAGATACTCAAAATACGGAGGTTGGCGTGCGAAGCACGCAATGCTTTGTGTATTGAAGATACTCCCATTATGCGGATTGGCGTGCGAAGCACGCAATGCATTGTGTATTGAGGATAATACTAATATGCGGAATGGCGTGCGAAGCACGCAAGCATTGTGAATTGAAGATACTCCTAATATGCGGAATGGAATGCGAAGCACTCAATGCTTTGGGTATTGAAGATACTCCCAATATGCGGAGCTATTTACAGCTATTCAACACCGTGAATAGACCTATTTCCCAAATTGTTGGATGAAACCCTAAAACATAGGCCTATAAACTTAATTTTGGAAATTTTCTCAACTCACGTCAGCGGTTCAGCTGCGTGGTCGAATTACTTTAATAGCAATTTCCCGTACAAATTTCCATGAATAACTTCCTCTACTGGAAGTTCAATGTATATTATATACGATAGCGCTCCAACCCCAGCTCGCTTTGCTGACCAACCACCGCATCGACTCGTGGCTTCGCTACTCGCGGCTAAGTTAATGCAGATTATCGTATACTCTGTTATTGTATATTTTCACGGGAGTGATGATTGTTTGGGGCAGAGGCACTTGTATTGTGGTAGAAAGTAACGATAGATTTTACCTGGATAATGACGCATGCTCAGTAGTGCAAGAGTTTTAATTAAGACAGGTTTACTTGGATCGAGGTAGATAGAGGTGACATGGAGCCAAACGCATGCGAAGTAACGTCAGCGTTTTTGCAAGAATTATAGGAATTTGTGTATCTATATATATAAAAGCGAAATACCACTCACTCACTCACTGACTCACTCATCACGATTTCTCAAAACTACCGAACGGATTGAAATGAAATTTGGTATGTAGCTTCCTCTAGGGCCATAGGTGCTCACTACGACAGGGTTTGAAAAAATTCGAAATTTTAGGGGGGTTTTGGGGATCAAAGTTATTAAATCACGATTTCTTCAAAACTACCGAACGGATTGGAATTAAATTTGGTATGTAGCTTCCTCTAGGGCCATAAGTGTTCACTAAAAAAGAGTTTTAAAAAATTGAAAATTTTAGGGGGGTTTGGGGGGTAAAAATTACTAAATCACGATTTCTCCAAAATTACCGAACAGATTGGAATTAAATTGGGTATGTAGCTTCCTCTAGGGCCATAGGCGCTCGCTAAGAAAGGGTTTCAAAAAATTCTAGATTTTAGGGGGGTTTGGGGGGCTCAAATTTACTAAATCAATATTTCTCAAAAACTAATGAACGGATTGGAACGAAATTTGGTATGTAGCTTCTTCTAGGGCCATAGGTGCTAACTAAGAAAGGTTTTCAAAAAATTCTAAATTTTAGGGGGGTTTGGGGGGGGATCGAATTTACTAAATCAAGATTTCTCAAAATCTACTGAACATATTGGAACGAAATTTGGTATGTAGCTTTCTCTAGGGCCATAGGTGCTCACTAAGAAAGGGTTTTAAAACATTCAAAATCTTAGGGGGGGGGGGGGGGTCAAAGTTACTAAATCACGATCATTTGTCGCATTTATTTCACCAAAATAATTATGCAATAGCGAAGCATTGCCGGGTCAGCTAGTATAATATAATAAGTACCTGGGCAACCGAGCATCGCTCAGTAATTTTTTTTTGTAAAATTGTTTTTTTTTTTAGTTAAATGTATGTACCTAAAATACATACATACGAATCACATACTCAATAAACATGAATATTTTTCAATCTTACGTACATTTAAATATTTATTTATTTATAAGTGCAATTAGTATAACATTTTATTAGAACATAATATCTGCAATATCTGATATATTATAGTAATTTACATCTGAATTGTATCTATTCGCCTACTTAGTGACTTCAAAGGTGGTGTATAAAAGAAGTTCAGAGTTTACATAGGCGAAAAGAGCTACTTAGAGCTCAGAGCAGTTTTTCAGACATAAGACCTAGCGCATTCAATTCCTGACTTCAAAAAACCCCTGTTTGGAAATTTTCCTCCAAATCGTTAGAGCCGTTAGCGAGATCCCCGAAATAAATTTATATACAAGAATGGCTCGTTGAATATGAATAGATAATAATGAGATGTATGTATTTAAAGTTTCGAACAAGTTATCTTGGATAATAAATCTAATATTCCTAGTTAGATTATAATCATTAGCAGAAGATGTGATCACTCCAACGAAATTTTTCCACAAACACATGCCTACGCTTTCCGTCTGAACTATGTCTGGGGATCGGGTTATTTGAAGGAAATGCCACAACAACGTTAGCCTTGCATATTGGACATTCTTCTCATATCTCAACAAAAACAATGTAAGTAATTGTTATTCTTGAACCAACATTTAAACAGAAATGTTGAAAATAATGTAATATATTTTGTTGACAAACTGCTTACTATATCTTACAAAGCAAACCAATTGACATGAATATGTAATAAGTACAATTTATAGTGAAATACTATAGCAAGTACGGTAAATAAAATGAGTTGTAGTTTATCCATTACCTAATTCTGGCAAAACTTTTTAAATAAAGATATTATTTGTCAATAAAGTTTAAAATATTATTCGTATATTTTTTGTTATGCATACGTCAATTTATAAAATTAAGCTAACAAAGATTCCATGCCCTGTAAGTAAAACAAAAGTTTTTGTATCTAAATATTTTAATTAGTTATATGTGTAAGATTTCAAAAAAAAAAAAAAAAAAAAAAAAAAAACACACAGAAACTTTAAAAAAAATTCTTTTAAAGGTGTGGGATCCCCTATAAGCGTCAGGCCAATTACTACTAGATAGGCCTATGCCTCTAAGCGTGAGGCACTTTTTCACTGTTTGAACACATTAACATCTATAAACATCTATAAAATGTGACCTATATTCAAGTAAAGTGTAGACTATTATACAAAAAGTATTGAGAACATTGTTGTGTAGATATAATATTTTTTTTTTATTTCTCTAACTTATTTTGCGTTTTGAAGGGACAAAAAAATTAAATTGGTAAACAAAAGTTGCAAAAGTAGGGCTCTTAGACAAATAGAAAAAGAATTAACTATAAATCCAAATCGTACAAAATGTACGATGTACAATGTACATCGTACGATGTACAATGTACAAATGTACAAAAAAGTTCTTTACATAAAACAATTTAAAAAAATCTGCCTAAAAATAAAACAATATTTTGTGGTAAAATAAAAAAAAACTAGCAATTTGCAAAAAATTACCTATATATACATATTGAAAACTCTACAGAATATATACTATTCAAGTAAAGTGTATGCTATTATATATGTTCTTGTTTAGAAAAATATGGAAAACATTGTTATGTAGCTTAATATATATTTTTTTAATTTTCTACAACTTTTTTGCCTTGGTAAAATAAATAAATTTTTAACCAAATTTTCAAAAGTAATGGTTTTGGAAAAATAATAAAACTTATTTAATTATAAATACAAAATATACAGGTCTCCATCCAGCAATGACATAACTAACTTGTTTGTCAGACAATATTTAGTCTATGATAAGATAAGAGCAAAACTCCGATTATTTTTTTGCTGTCACGACACAGACTAAAGCTTTTGTCTTGTTTTGAACTTTTGTGTATTTTTTCAGAGATAGTTATAAGCAATAGTGTAATAAACAATATACCAAATTAATTGTCAGAATGTCCTGTTTACAATGATATATAATATGACATACTTACTATTATTTTTGATGAACCAATTTTGATTTAAACGCATCGACGAGAATTCTCGTTGCCTGACGCTTATAGGGTTAATTAATAATGATAGATATTTTTAAAATAATATAATTAAATTTAGTTTAGATTTAAGAAAGTGTAGAATTTTGGTTATAAATATTATAAGTTCAGGCTAAATTGTGTTCCAATTAGATTATAAAATGTTTTAGAATAAATCATTGGATGTGGCAGGGAAAATGTTGTTCAGATTTGGAGGTAAAATCAGAGAGCATTGCCAACTGAGCATTGCATTATAAATGGAGATTGAGACAGTTTACACTCTTGAGATTAAGTGCCAGGATAGTTTGACGACATTTATGATCACGCCTTACTTCTTCCAAGTTGGATATGCTCCAATATGTGTAATACAAATATCGTTAAAGTTAAACAATTTTATAACTGCAATTCATTCATATACTTGTTAAATAAAACGTATTTTTCTAAATTAAAGACAGGGAGGAAAGAGAAACTGGTGTTTTGATGTTTAGTTAAATATATTGCAAATAAAAATATACTTAGCTAACAATGTTGAAATGTAAAAATTAGGTTCACTGGTGTTTCAGATGGAACACTTTAGGAAAATTACAAACCACAATGTAAAAGTGTGGGAATTATAAGTAGGAAATACAAATTGAAAATCCTTTAGACATTTTAAAACTGGAAGTAAGGGCCGTTTTATAAGAAGGGAAAGATTAGCATATTCTTATCAACAGGAACAAGATAATGGCTATAGAGTGCTTCCGAGAAGCGGTGCACTTGCTAATGACACGCACAAACACTTGTATTTTACTGGAACAATCTTAGGTAAAAAATATGCCATCTTAGAAGAATTTTACTCTACAAAATACACTATATTTCAGTAATGTTTACAACTTACCAAAGTGTGTAACTATGTTCCTAGTAAAGTTTATGCGCCCTTGAATCAAAAGTTATACAGGGTGATTCAGGATGAAACGGAGAAACTTTCATTCTAGTGAAAATAAAGAAAAATGTTCATACAAACATACTGTATGTTAGGAAATGTTTCGTTTCCAGGTTATCCACTATTTTATTTGTGTATACAACATACTGAATACCTTTTTATGTATGGAAACTTAGATCGCAAATTTTTTATACATATTTGGTAAGACATTATTTACCCAATAAACGAAAATATTTTTTCATATATTTTCAAAATGGCTGCCGTTGAAAATTTTTTATATAAAATATATCGAAAATGCTACATTTACAAAACATTTAGAAGAAACAACGAATTTCCTTCGTTAATGACAAAAATTTCTGTTTGTTTTTTTTTTTTTTTTTTTTTTTTTTGTTATTTCTGTTGCTAAAAAGATAACTGAGTTACTGGCCAAAAACAAAAAAGTTGGTATCTTGGTAGTTGTGCATAATATCCAAAATTAGGCTACTCCAGAACCAAATTACGAGAAAAATCGTATAATAAAATTTGGTTTCATTACACTAAAAGAAATAGAACCGTGAACAAAAATTTAAAAAGCTGTTAGTAGTAATCATAATGGAATTAATAAATGTCTTCCAAGACAAATAAAATTCTTTTAGTTTAGGCCAATAACTCCCTTATCTTTTAAGTTATTTAAATAATAAAAATACCGTCACGTTTGTTATTAAAAAGTGAATTTTTTTGTTTCTTTCAATTTTTGTAAAGTTATCTCTTTTCGAGGTATTTTACATTACAAATTTTAAACGGCCGTCTGTATAAAAATATGTGAAAAAGTTTTGATTTTGTCTACATGGTTAAAAGATGTACAAAATATGTATCCAGAATTTGCGTTTAGTATATTTCATACATCCAAAGGTATTAAGTATTTAAAAAAATATTGTGATTAACTGAAAAACTAAGCATTGCCGAACCTATATATGAACTTTTGTCTTTATTGTCACTAGTAAAACAAGTCTTGAAAGTTTCTCAGTTCCTTTCTGAATTACCCTGTAGGCTATTTCTTCAATTAATATATCAATCTGAATTTGTTCGTTGTATTTAATTTGGGTCACCTCGTTTCACAATTACATTGCACACGGAAGAAATCAGTCTTGCCCCTCTCTTTGATCACACAATCTACCGAATACAAATAGAAGGAACCGTATAATAGTACCATAACAGAACGTCCTTGTTTCAGCCCACACATTACCCAAGGCTATTATTGATCGCTCGACCGTTTCTCAAGTAAAGTCTCCATAAAGTGTTCTTGTTCTATCATTATATATTTTATTTTAACATTACGTTCTAATAACATCTGATAAATGCTAGAACGTATGATAAAATGTATTAAATAAAATAGTTTATTTTAACACCTAATCAACAACTACGCAATGCTTGGAATTTGTTTAGCTGCTAATCGCATTTTAACCAAGCCACTCCTATAAAAGCGAGTGTACGTGAGTAACTTATAATATAACAGCTGATTTCACCCATCATCTGTAATACTTAAACAAACCCTATACACACATTTCTATCATAAGTAGAAATGGCAAAAACATATAAATATTTTAGTTTTATTTGTAACATTAAACTATGTTTAGTTATGTCATTTTTTTAATGTCCTGTTTTGGCTCACCCCGTACAATTTAATATCCCCATAAACAATATCCGCGAATTTGTGTATAAAGGCGGTTGCTATATTAAGAGGAGGTCCCACTGAAAATGGTCACCCCCCCCCCCCAAAAAAACATTTTTTTTTACTAACATTTTATTTAGATCTTCCTGTATAAAAAAAAGTAACAACTTGATGAAAATATATATATTTCATGGAGGTCAAAATTTTTAAAGTTGAACATGCACATGCAATTTTTGGTGAACCACTTCGGGGTTAGCCTTGTACTGATTATAGTACACACTCTTATGCTGTGACATTTCTTTATACTCTATGGTATATATTATTCTTTCCAACTACTTGTCTGTGACAGAAGTGCAGCTGATTTGAGAAAATAAACAAACTATAAAGTCTTTGATATTGTTGTCTGCTTTTGTTTTGATTCAGATAAGTGTGATACAAATGTGTAATAAATCTTGTTTCGAGTTTTAAAAGTGGTATTTTTTATGTAAGAATCTTGACCAAAAATGTTTTAAAAATTAATACTAGCAGTACTTGTAATCAATAAAAATTAAAATGGTGAACTAGGACCATTAATTTTGCCTAAAATATAACAAATACCATTATTTTTTGAAAAGGCGCGATTCCTGAGAGTAGAGAAAATGAAGAGTTAGTTTACTAAAAATGCTAAGGCTCAAAAAGTATTAGAGATACAGCAGTGAAATTTTGTATGCTTGCTCTTTACACATACACGCACAAAGTTATGCATGGGCTTTCCACTATCTAAAGTGGTTTTTATTATTTTAAATTTTTATAAAAATTACTAAAATTACAAAAAAAATCAAGTTTAAACATTTGTAGGGATAAAATACACAATTTTAACAATAAGTATACAGTTTTATAATCTTTATAATTGCACACATTTACGGAGTTAAAAATCCCCGACAACATAATTAGATAGGCCTAGATAAAGTCTGTTGCTTTTAAGAATTATTTTTTTTAATATGTATTTCTGATGTGTATGTAATTAATCTGACTGTGAATTTTCACGGAGGTTTACTGGTATAATACTAAACCTTACATTGGATACAGGTTAGAACTTAGGATGACAACCAGAAAATATGTTAGTAGAAAATAGTAACACAAATGATTCACAGATGAGATATTTTTAAAAATAAATCTAATAGCAGCACGTGTTTCCTAAATTAAATTTTAAAATACGTTGACAAAAAAAGTTATTACACATTGAGTGTTTCAGTGCTTCAACGAGCACTTATGCAATATTTACACAATACATAGTTTTGTATGAAATACATTTCAGCTTACGAAATTCCTTTGTGCGGTTGGCGCCATTCTGCAGACAATGCTTGGCTGAAACTGTTTTGATGGATCGCTTTTATTTTATATTTCTGTGTGACGATAATTCGCCGAACGATAATTAACTGCCTCTTATTGTTGACATATATGTTTAATTACTTGTATTTAAACATTAATTGCCATTTGCCTTTTGATAACTTCAATACATACAATAGCTGTCGTAACAAAATCAGCTTTCTAAAAATAATTCAAGAAAGGAATAAAACTATGCAAATTTACTTCAAAAAATTTAAGGTAATTTACACTTAAAATAGCAAAAGCAACGTGATTACAATAACTATAATTAAACAGATTATTTTAGTAGCTAATTTGCATAGGAAATATGAACTATTGCAGTGACCCTTGGTAAGGTCGGGGAGTAGTAAATGAGTACGAATTGGGCCCCAGAACACATTTTGGGATGTCATTAAAATTATATATATGTATACATGTTCTGTACCTATGCACCAAACAATGGAAGAACAAATATTATAGGATTGGTCGTTGGCCTACAGCGACAAACCACGACTCGTAGAATTGGAGCATTAGCCAAAAACAGGAACCACGCGGTTATTCTTACGCAAGATCATCTAGAGAGAACACGCTGTATGCTGACTACGCAATTAATCCTCGCTATTAACGCCGCATCCCTTTTTCATTCAGTGAAGTTTCGCTTTATTTATTTATTTCTTTCTACCTTGTTTTATACGATGTCAGTTGACCGTTTTTTAGTTAAATCTCTGTAAATATAATCTTTGTGAAAGTATTAATTATTGTATTATATAAGTGCTATTAATATTGAACTATAGCATTTTGTGTGAACTGTGCCTTTTATAATGTATATATTGTTGTGAGTCTCGGCCGAGAACAATCAAGTGCGACAACGCTTCCCACGGAACATTGGACGCTGTGAGTACCTTAAAATATACAATTAATTAATTTCTGTAGCTTAGATGAATATCAAACATGTTTGTCTGCTTTGTCATTAAAGCAGTGGTCCCTCGAGCGTAGGTAATAGTAAAATAATTTACAAAACATATCCAACAATACATGTGTTCGCTTTTTAGGTCCGATTTGATCAAAATTTGGTACACACGTTGGTTCTATGTCGGTGGGACGAGTTCAATAAACATATAAATACAACAACCTGAAGCACGTTTCTTTGAATGGAAGTAAATATATTTTTTATTTTTCGTACTGAAAAGAAACTTTTTATGGTTTCATCTAAAATAAATAAAATGCAGATAATTATTCTGCACATTTTTTTACACGACCTTACACGTTCGATTCCTCCAAAATCGATCAAAACGTAAAATACCATAAAAGTACCCGGTTCAAATCCACGAGGGGGTTTTTATCGCAAGGTTATCTTCTATTCCGAGGCCGACGGCTGAGTCTGTACGCTGCGAACGAAGAGAATGAGTAAATAACATGTTTCTCATTGGTTGATAACAAATATTGCAGAGTTCAATCTACCACAACCAACCGTTTTCAGAAAGGAGTGAACCATGTAAATAAATAAATATTGAGCTACACCTGTGAGAAGATATACTTGAAAGAATAAACTTTGAACACAAAATCTCACAACTAATACGTGTATTAACTCAAACGCGTTTCAACGACGAAGTCGCCATCTTCAGTGATGCACGAGCTACAATAGTCAAACTGTAACTCAAACTGTTAACTATAACTGTTATAGTTTGAATATTGAGCTCGTGAATCACTGAAGATGGCGACTTTGTCGTTGAAACGCGTTTGAGTAAAGATTGTTGAACGCGTATTAGTTGTGAGATTGTGTGTTCTAAGTTTATTCTATCATTTAAATAAACATTACAAATATTCCGGTTGTCTTAAAATTGTATACTCATCTTTTGAAAAATAGTTATAGTTTGGCTATTGTAGTTCATACTTCTCTGAAGATGGTAACTTTGTCGTTGAAACGCATTTGAGTTAACAAACGTATTAGTTTTGAGATTTTGGGTTCAAGGTTTATTCTATTAAGTACTCAACTTTTGTTTAGCTAATGCTCAATATGTACATCCAAAGGGGTAAAAATTACCCCAATATAAATTACTAATAGTTTAGATAACCTGCAATAAAGCTAGCTTGATTTATTTCGTACTTATCATCCTACGTGGTAAGTATAAAACGTAAAACACTCACATTTCTAGTGTGTAAGGAGTGGATTACTATTCGCAGACAATGCTTACTAATACAAAAATTAAAAATCCAATATGTTTATATGTTATACGAATGTTTCCGAAGTTTAACGAATGGGTATCTCTCCTTTAAATTTGTATAAATAAATATATTGATGATAAATGTTGTATTTATATTCATTTTACAAGACATTATATTATTAATTGAAAATGTAAACATAACCCCAAAGTATAACCTACGTTAGGTTATGTTAAGTATTTTATATGTAGGGTGAAATTAGCTTTTATATTATAATGCTACTCAAGTACGTAAAGACGTACACTCGCTTTTCCCTTAATTAGTTAATTAGAAACACATTTTGCATAAAATTACTATACTCCTGCTTGCATAAAGTGACCAAAGAGAATAATTAATTGGCCGTAGCCGATATAATGGACGCCTTCCATATAGTATCGGTCAACGCCGATCGCTAAGCAGGTCGTGTTTAGGCTATAAATCGGCCTTCGCTAACCGTGGACCACTACGTAATCTGAACCGATCAATCCTGTAATAAAGTGTTAGTTAAATCATGAGATAAAACCAAGACAGTTACGTTGGTATTAGTTATTGCAGGAGAAATTATTCTAATTGCCATTGGAAATTTAAAACATCTTTAATGTTGAATATTAAAATATCTCTTAAAGTTTTGAAGAGAGCTCTATATAATAGTTTATAAACAAAGATAAAATAAATAGCTGAGATCGAAAGTAAAAGTGGTCAGTATATTATTATTAATTGATGCTTCCACTGAAATATTTTTAATATTCCTTTTTGATAGCAGTAGTGAACCTAAACTTAAGATATAATCTATGTATAGTTTCTATTTGAATTGGGTAAAACTAACCAGCTGTTAAGCCGGGTTTACACGAGAGACAATTGACGGGTTGAGGAGACAATTGACAGAGGACAAGTTACTGGCATAAAATTATTGGCGTGACAACTGCCCTGCCAGTTGTCCTGAAATTCGATTATCTCCAGGAGTAGACACAGGACAATTGACTAGGAGCAGTGTGGCCCCCACCACTCTATCAAGACAGTTGTCTAGACAATTGGCGCCGTGTGAACGTTGTAGGACTGTAGATCTCTCGTTTTGGGCCAGTTTGCCTTTGTCAGTCGAGACTGCTACGTGTGTGGTTTTAATTGTTTATTTTAAAGATTTCTGTTGTTTACTGAAAAACTATGACTCCTAAATGGATTGATGATTTAAATTTTAAATTCGTGGAGTTATATAAGGAGCACAGGTGCCTGTGGGATCAAAGATATGAATTAATTATATAAAAACAGAACTGCTCGCGAGACAGCACTTGCTTTATTAACTCTTCCTCGAGAACTTCGCAAGTCTCAGCCATAAATTCCCTATAAAGATCCTCACACATTACTTTGAATTCATCACGAGACACAACAGACGATAAGCACTCCGCCATTTTTCGTCACCAACTGCCGTGGCAATAGTTCCTTCGTGTGAACAAGTTCTCAATCAATTGGACTGACCTCAGACATTCACGCAACCGGCCCAAGACATTATCTCTTCAATTAATTGGTATCGTGTAAACCCGGCTTTATAGCTGCATTACTATTCCTACCATGTCTGTATTTCTTTTAATATTAATTGTTTTAAACTAAAAGTGGTAACATAACCTTAAAATGGTGCATATAGTTGTTTTGTTTTGTTTAAATATAAAAACTGATAATCCAAATCAGCTGGGTTATGTTTCAACCGTGGTTTATTATCGTCAGCTGTTTTACTGTTTGCTTCATAAAGTAAATGTTGCATCAAAATAATAACTTTGGCCAGCCTTTGGACAAGTGTTAAATTTCTAGGGATTATAATTTGTTTCCTACGTACTAAGGACAGAGGAACTTTAAATTATTATATTAGATATAATTCTTTTCGCTAACAAAAAATACAATTTATTTTAAAAACTTAGTTGTCTTTGGTGAAATAATGATGCCAATAAATAATGTTACTTAGCTTTCAAAGTGCATTTGAAAACATTTTGTTCTTACAATATAAACGGTTTATCGTGTCATTGTATGTTATCCTCTTATTTGACCAAGTTTAATAAATAAATACTTAGAGGCTTATAGAATCTATATCTATAATACATTTTGAAAATAAAATATCACTGATAGGCCTACCAACGGGAATTTTAACTTTCTGCAAATATTTCGTTACATATCATATTAGCTTGCTCAGCAAGCTAATAAACAGGACTCACTAATAACGTCACTATCTCTGCCTCTATGTATATAAAAATTAATGTTTCTTTATTCTTTGCCCTCTATAGACTCAAAAACTATTCGACCTATTTCCCTAAAAATTTCACACATTATCCGTATCACTGCCAGGAGTGTTTCGACTTTACAATTACTGTACTACAGTCAAAGGGATTTAAATGGGGTTGCTATAGGGATATAAATTAAACTAAATTCGTACAAGCTATAAAACTGAAATTATGTAATATTACTTTTAGGTTATATACAAAACTATTTGCAATTTGATTGATTAAGTCAAAGGGAAGAAATGGAATTATTACCCTACAAATTAACTATTAATCCACTTACTTCTTCTGTGCTCTCAAAAACTTCTCAGCTAATTTCGCTAAAATTTCTCAACTCTCACATATTAATACCAGTATATTTTAGAGAATATGACACTATAAACAAATAAATTTAAATTGGGTAGCTACCTCTTTACAATAAAAATAAATTATACTAAATTCCTACAAACTAAAATCTAAAATTGTTTAAGATTTTTCTAAATTGATATAAAAAAATCATTTGTAAATCAATTACTTAAGTCAAATGGATTAAATAGGATAACTAAACTTAAAATTAAATCAAGCAATAGCGAAGCAAGCATTGCCGGGTCCACTAGTATTATATCAAAATTAAAGTTTGATTCATTGTTTCTTTGTTCTCTATAGATTTAAAAACCATTCGGCCAATTTCGCTAAAAATTTTATACTTTATCCACATCATTGCCCGGGGTGAAGACGTTACAATTACTATAGTCTAAGGCGGGTTTAAATTGGGTTGCTATAGGGGTATACATTAAATATAAATTCAACAAGCTATACAGCTAAAATTATATATTATTTTTAAGGGGTACACAATAATATTTACAATTTGATTACTTAAGTATAAGGGATGAATGGAATAACTACACTTAAAATGTATTAGTAATCCAATTACTATCTATATATTTTCAAAAACTACTCAACTAATTTCTCTTAAATTTCACAATTTACACATATTAGTGGCAGGATTTTTTAGAGAATTTGATCGCTACAAACAAATATATTTAAATGGGGTACCTCTATACAATAAAAATAACACTAAATTCTACAAGCTATAAAGCTAAAATTATTTAATATTATTT